>VDFB02006057.1:0-10222 GCA_007258455.2 Sequoia sempervirens | reverse complement strand
ATACTTTATAATAAAGTGGAAAAATTAATATATTGATTAAGTGATCATTTAATTGAGGGGCGCCAATTATTAAATGTATTTCTCCTAAGTCAAAGCGCAATATTTAATCATTTATTTAAGTGATTATTAAAAGGAGGATTTGGGTCGAAATTTTATGAGGAGCTATATATTCACAGTGAAGACAAATCGAACCATGATGATATGTTATTCTATTTTGTCTTGTATTTGCTCTGAGCATTGGAGTTTGCAAAACCTAGGGTTTCAGCAGACGAAGCGTTTCTGGAGAACGATACCTCTTCAGAAATTGGCAAACTGAGACTGTGCAATACCAGTTGAAGCTTGCATCTTGGTGACTTCACACAGGGGTTACAGATTGAGATCATTGATTCATTTATTCAGGGTTTGCAGAGAATAATCATCTTGCAGTTGAGGCGACTTCACAGAGTTCTCACCACAGAAATCTGGCACTTATTTAATGAATCCGTACTTCATTTAATGCTGCTGCTGGGGCCGTACATTTCTGTACCAGCAAGCCATACTTTCTCATTTGCCAGTGGACATCTTCAGAACTCAGCTTCTATCAATCAGTTTGGGTGCGCCTAGGGTTTCTAGAGACTCAGCATTGATTGCCAGAGACCTAAGATCCATTACTCCATTCAGCCATACCATTCTCTCTGTGTTCTGGCGCCAGCAAGAAGAAAAACTAGGTTTTTTTTGAAATAAATTTGTATTTAATTCATATGTCATATTTTTATATTGTAAATGCTCTGGATCTTCAATAAAATGATGCGCCTATGATTTATGAGCAAGATCTATGCCTATTTCAAGTTATATGATTTATTTTGAATTTATTAGCAATTTATTAAGGAAATCGCAGCTTCTCTCTATTTGTCTAAAAAACTTGCAAAAACACAAAAAAATACAAAACACAGTAAAATCGCCATATTCAGTCAAGGGTTTGGGTTGAGAACCACCAGGGTTCTTACAGATGTATGGGATATAGTGCCTAGGACCAAAAGAGAGAAATTCCTTTGTTGTCTCTTCCAAATGGCTCTTCAAAATCAAGCATGCTGCTGATGGTAGTATAGAAAAACTTAAAGCACGTTTTATGGCAAGAGGTTTTTCTCAAAAGGAAGGCATTGATTACAAAGAAACATTTGCACCTGTTGCCCGTTACACATCAGTGAGAGCAGTGTTAGCCATTGCAGCAGCTAAAGGTTGGAAGATCCATCAAATGGATGTGAAAACTGCCTTCCTGAATGGAACCATTGAAGAAGAAGTCTATTTGGAACAGCCTAAAGGTTTTGTGATACATAAACTTGACTCACATGTATGCAAACTGAAGAAAGCCCTCTATGGACTTAAACAGGCTCCCAAGGTTTGGTATGAAAGAATTGACAGCTATCTCTTGGGATTAGGATTTTCCAAGAATGATGCTGACTCCAATCTCTACTTCAAGGTAATTAAAGGTGATATGCTAATAATTATTTTATATGTTGATGACCTGCTGATAACAGGAGAAGATCACCTCATTGCTCAAGGGAAGCGGGATCTAATTTCTAAATTTGACATGAAAGACTTGGGCATTCTACACTACTTCCTAGGTTTAGAAGTATGGCAAAAATTAGAAGGCGTTATACTTAACCAAGGGAAGTATACTATTGATATTCTGAAGAAATTTGGAATGTTGGACTGTAGACCGATGTCTACACCTATGGAAACCAACCTTCACAAATTGAAAGAAGCAGCAGCAGAATCCAAGTGTGCAGATCCAACCCTTTACAGACAGATGATTGGATCCTTGATGTATCTGGTTAACACCAAACCTGATATTTGCTATGCAGTGAATGTTCTCAGCCAGTTCATGTGTGAGCCAAAGGAAATTCACTTAATGGTTGTGAAACATATTTTGAGATATCTTCAAGGCACTATTGGATATGGTCTTCTTTACAAGAATGATCAACTAGATCTACATGGGTACTCTGATTCAGATTGGGCTGGAAGTGTAACTGATCGAAAAAGCACATCAGGATGTTGCTTCAGTTTAGGACTCGTTTCATGATCTCCTCGGATTTGCAAAACAATCTTCGCTTGCAATGTGAGCTCAATGGTTGAATACATTGCAGCCCTCACGGGAGCAAGAGAAGGGCCATGTCAGAATTGCTTGTGGGACTTTGGTGAGCCCCTTGAATCCTACAATTATTCATTGTGATAATCAGAGTTGCATCAAACTCTCAGAATCTTGTCTTCATGATAGATCTAAGCAATAGATCCTATCATTATGTGTAAGAGATATGGTGAAAGAAAAGTGATTCAATTGGAGTATATTAGTACAAATGATCAAACTGCAGACATTCTCACCAAGCCTCTCTCCCGAATCAAGGTAGAGCACTTTAGGAAGAAACTTGGTATGGTTGAAATGTAATTTGTTATTTATGTTTGAAATACAAATTGTTTATAAAATTGTACTAATATATAAAGATGTTTAATGTGTAAACTCTTTTGTCATGTGTGTGACTCCATGACTTTATGGGCCTACTCCCCCTGTGTGCATTATTGAAAGGTGACGATCTTTCTAATAATGAACACTTGTATATGACATTGTAAAGTGACGACTCTACAATGTTGAGTTGAACTATCATGATAGATATCATGTGACTTGATATTTGTGGACATGTCATGATAGTATCTCTTGGACACTTTGATGAATATCATGGACTTGATGTTATTTGAAGATCATTGTGATCCTTAAGAGATAATCATGGTGGATGACTATATACATCTATGGATATGCCATGAATTATTATGGTAGACATCATGTGACTTGATGTCAGTGCACATACCATAATGAAGATGTGATTATGAAGAATGTCATGTGACTTGACAATCTTATGAAAACATATCATATCTTGATATCACGTGTGTAGGTGATATCTCCTCTTATTTAATTTGGAATATCTTCCCTAGCTAAGAGGGAGTGTTGATTTAAGATAGCTTCGGTCAGATATAAATGATGATTGCATTCATGCATCATCATTTATATTTAACCTAAACTGTTCTTAAAATATAAATCCTTCAAATTAAATATTTGAATTTCAGAAGATGATCAAAATTCAAAACTGAATAAATCAAATTCTTATAAATGATTGTTGAATAAACACTCTTAATAGTTTTGTTTAAATCCGAATGGCTTCTGTTGGTTAAGAAGCCTGCGCACTCAAGGGACACGTCCCATGAGTGGAGGTGTCTTCACTTTGTAGAGACAAGTCCTCTCATGAGACGCGTCTCTCCTCGACGCGCGTCTTCATCATATATAAGGGACTTCTTTCCCTTACTTGCAGAATATAGAAATCGATAAATGTTCTGCAATCAGTACATTTGGACATATAGAATTTAAATCTGACTTAGAAGTAAGAACAGGAGTTCATGCTTAGAATTCCATAGGTACATTTAGGATTAAAATCTGATAAATTTTGATTACAATTTACACTTCCCCTCCTAATTTGAAGAGCAGTTTATCTATGCATAGCTATCCATTTCTAATCCGCATTCCAGAGGTGCAAATTGAAACGCCAACAGAGCACAACTTGTATTTGTTTCTAGGAGTATGATAATTGTGTTTTTTTATCGCAAAGCTTTCTGACTTCAAATACATGATTTCACATAACTCGAATAGTATTAAAAGTTGAATATATATTTATTGCAAAGTATGCCAATCTTGTAATACTAGTCTCAAAACATTTACATTGTAATGTCCTGCCGAGTAGTTTGATTTAATAATCTAATTAATTAAATTGTCCAAAATAATGATTATTTTATGAGGATGACTAATTGATTATTTTAATTAAATTAAAAAGTGGTATTAAGTTAATTATTTATAAAGTTATCAAATAAATAAATATTAAAAGGTAACTTTATATTTAATTAATTTAATAAAGTGACTTAAATAAAATAATATATCATAAAGTCACTTAATAAAAATAAAATAATATTCTGGAAGCTTCTAGATTTTGGGCCGACCTCTTGGTGAAAAAGAATAAATAGGTGAGGCCAGCCATTGTTTCATCATCCAGGAATTGTTGTTTGAATTGATGACTTTTTGGTGGTGGAGAAGCCAGCTAGGGTTTCAGCCATTGGAGGACCTTTGGGGACGAAAACCCTCATTGGTTACGCAATTTTGAGGCTGTGAGATACCAGCTGAATTATTGCTAATTGTGGGCTTTATTTCAGAAGTCCAATCTTGTGCTTCATTGTGGAAATTATTTGAGTACAATAGCTGATGTATTATTGTACTTATTTTGAGTAAAGTATTTGACTTGCAACAGCTGATGTATTGTTGCATTTGATGGAGAAGTTACTTCAGCAGCTGATGTATTGCTGAGATTGATTATTTTATTGAGCAAATTTGTGGAGATTCAATTTGGAGAATAATTGCTGATTGTGATTTATCATTTCATCATCTTAAGGAGTGATATTTTGTAAAGTTTCAGTTGCATTTTCAGACCTTCATAATCTGTTGTCATGGAGGTTGATCAGCCTATGTGAGTCTCATGTTTTTGCTCATATCTTTCGATTGAGGAGGCCAATCATTCTGGGTATTGTTGTATTCAATTCCTATCGTCAAGACAATCGTTTTAAGGGCAAATTGGAGGGCGTTTGGTGCTGCAATTAATTATCTAAACTTTTCCCAGGCAAGAACAGGGGCAGCAGCTTGAGCATTTCGATTTGAGCTTGGAAGGTGCCTATCACATTGGATTTTTATTGTTTCTTCATCAACAACATTGGGCGCCATCATTACCAGGTTCTTCTTGCATTTACTAAGTAGTTTGCATTGTCATCATAGGCATTTTAGTTGCTGCTGTAAGTGAATACTCAGAAAATCAGATTTGGCACTATTGTCAAACAATTGTAAGCCAAGAGTCTTGGCCAATTCATAGCATCATTGTAGTAGACATTTTATTGCAAAGAAGGAGATATAAGTTGTTGGTCAAATACTATTGTAATTGAATATGTTATTGTCATTCATGATCAGCTTATTAGTTTGCATGCCAATTGTTTGTCAAAATGTCAATTGGCTGTAGGTTTTCCTTTGGCATAAATAATGTTATAATATTGCATACTAGGTGTTTGTATTAATGCTACTTGGTTGTAAGTGCATAAATGCCATCTTAGGTTGCATCCATAGTGTTTGTCATAATTTCTAATTGCTGTAGCTGCATATTGCAAGTAGTTTCAATCATCTATATACATCAAAAGTGCATTAAAACAATTGCATTTCATCTTAGAGACATTCATAGCTGTCATTGGCAATCATTGATACCATTGGAAACATTTAAAGAAACATCATTGGTGACGAGAAAGTCAAAACAAATCAATTAGAAGTTCTTATCAGCCTATATCAGCTTGCACACCAATTGTTTGACAAAATTCCCAAGGCAGCAAAAGAAGAGTTTGATAGGCTAGGCTTCATTACACATCCAATAACTATTAGCTATAGTTACAAGATTCCTAGACTCTGTAGTCTTGGCGAAGTCTCGAGGCAAGGAGGCTTGGCGAAGTCCCGAGGCAAGTGAGGCTTGGCGAAGTCTTTGGGACTCGGATGCCGAGGCACTCCTCATGACTCGGCCGAGACTCGCCAGACTCGCCAGACTTGCCGAGTCCCGAGCCAAAGACTCGGCCGTCACTTTGTGGGCGTGTGTGTCAAAAAAAACACATTTTAAAGTTTCAGAACTGCTTAATTAAATGGCTAAATCTCGACCTTGATGTTTTTTAAATATGTAATTAGTGTCTTTAATTTACAATTTTTTTAATTAAATGGTGCGCGCCATGAAGGTTTGTGTGGTTTTGAAGGTCTTCATTTGGGCTTGGTGGCGGGGGCTTGCCCCTCGACCCCGCCCTATATCGCGACAGGGACCCGGGCGCTGCCCCTCGACCCCGCTGGGGGCGCTGCCCCCAGACCCCCGCGAAGGGCACTACCCCTTGATCCTATTGGGGTGTTTCCCCCAAAACCTCATCAAACTATAGGTCTAAGCATGTTATAGGCCAATGATGAATCATGATCATTAAACCTACAAAATACATATCCCCTGTTGTAAATCTTTGCATCTTTTGCAGTCAAAGCCATAATCAAGGATTATCTTGTTCCATACATTAGACAACAAAGCATGCAGTCTTGAAGGCTACAATAAAAATTTAATAATAAATTCCTCACTTGAATATACACACCAATCATTGAGATGCAAGAAAATATCATGGCTGCATCATCATCTATGACCTATCTTAGACACTAGCGCATGACTTGTCGTGATGTTGGGATGAGTAATGCAAGCTCTTTTGAGCCATAGACTTATATTTTTAATTTTGATATTTGTTTTGATGCCATGGATTTCATATTCCATGAGTTTTGTATACATTTGACAATATTTATATATTTGAATGTGTTATTTCCTTCAGCTAAAATTTGCGTTTATACTTATGTGATCGATGTATGTTTGTGTATGAGATCATAGTAATTTCTATTTGATGATGTTATTGTGTCTTTAAGGTTTATTTATTAAAGGGTGCGTGAAACAAGTGTTAAATCCTTAAAAATCTCTGAATTTCTTGGGTTTTTCTATTTGCCGAGTCTTTGCCGAGTCTTTGCCGAGTCTGGGCTCCGAGTCCGAGTCCGAGTCAAAAATTGGCTTGCCGAGTCGAGGCGAAGTCTTGTAACTATGCTATTAGCTGATATGCATTAATTTATTAATTTGAAAGCCCGGCAGATAAACTTCTGACCTGTTCTGACCTGTGGAATTTGAACCAGCTCTCCGCCTTCAGTTTGTATGGCCCATAGACAATTTGAATGCTAAACTTCAATATACATAAATGTATAACGGGAGCCTTGCAGATACATATACTAAGCTAGAAACTATAATCCTCACAGGATTATTACATCCCATACAAGAAGTGCCACTTTATTGAAGCTGGAAATTACCAACTCCAGCATCTCCATGATCAACCTCAAGTTCACTTACTACGACGCTTCTTCCTTCCGTGCATTTCTTTGACTTCAATTTAGCCCAAAGATAATTTAATAAGGAGATTTCACAGTACGAGATTATTATTACCAAATGAATTCCTTACCAGTCTGCTGTCAATGAGCTATTTCAGTATTCTTGCACCTCAGCCCGTACGTTATTAAGTATATAATGAAATCCTTTTGAAGACTCTTAAATTCACAAAACTTCTTAAAGATTACGGCTCCCCTAATATTTATTATTAACTTCTCTGCCCATTGACTCCCACTATCAACTTCTCTCAAGAATGATACGACCCAAATTATATCAATCCTCATGGCTTACCATTAAACTAATGTTCCTCAAATATGAGCCTAGGGTACAATCCCATATGATTCCCAGATGAAACCCAAATCCCAAATTGTGTCAATCATTATCCAATTCAATAATCTTCGAAAGTCCAACTCAATTTTTCCATCTCTATTCTTATCTCCATTCCGACTCTCCTTTAATATCATTCTACATTAAATCTGTGGCTCCAATGAATGATATTTGTCCCAATATAATCTGGCGATATCCTTTTTAAGAGAGAGATTGCTTTAGTTAAATCAGCGATAGACTATCCACCTTCCTGTAACGCATAACACTTTCTTTGCTTTTCCTTGTGATGCAGTGACTGAACGAAACCTTATGAAATCACGTAGGAGTTCTTTTTGGTAGTTGTTACATTTCTTTATTATATCTATCTTCCAATTATCAAGCTGCTCCTGATGTGAGATCCAACTCGTTTCCTAGCATGGCTCCTCTTCACCAAAGTCTCCAATTCACTAAGAATTTCTACGATTCCAACACATATTTTATAACCCCTAAAATGGACAATTGCAAGTAAAAATAGAGAAACGACAGCTCTCTTCCTTTGATTTGCAGCTATAAACAAATTTTGGTTCCCTAATCATTCTCAAAACTCCAGTTCACAGACTATCATAGCTATTCCAAAACTTAGATGCAGATAATCGCTGCTTTCAAAACTTTATTTATTTAAATCCACTCAACACGGTGCTTCAGTACATAATTTAAGAGATAAAGATTTGTTATTCTGAAAAGAACAGCGCCAACTTATGCATATTGTGACCCCTTATTCTAGAGGTTCAATCTTTAAATTTCACAATTTATTACATCCCCAAATGTAATACAACAAATTGACTCAATGGCAGAATACTAACATTTAATTAATCCATTTCACTGCACATGAAATACTACAATTATATCTGGGTAAAGTATTCAATTCCTTCCATTAAAATATTCCAAAATGACTTACAAATACAACCAAATTTCTCTTAATTTTTATCCGAATATTCTATAATCAGGAATTTATCTTATCAAAGATTTCACAAATTCCCTCAAGGAACCTGTTGATGTGGGTTTTGTGACCTTAACCAACATTAGAATAAAATACCCAATAGAATATCCTATTCTCTCTTGAACAAAGACTCCAATGTGCTAAACTAAGTGATGAAAAAGTAGACTCCAAGGTTTGTGGTGCATTTGGATAGTCTCAGTTGGTTTGATGTGTTTTGCTGGTATTTCAAGGGGGACTTACACTCAATGCTATCACTTTAGATTTTGAATGCTATGGATGATGAGTGGTGAAGTTCTATTTCTGCCAATTTAAAAAAAATGATAAAAAGGAATGAGGGTTTAGAGACTAGACTAATTCTAAATTACTCCCATGAAGTCGAGAGACAAATGTTGAATGGCGAAATTCAGACCTATCTTTGCTTTGCCAAGTACAATGACTACAAATAGACAAAGATGGTGCAATCTTCAAAGGGATAAGTGAATGATATCCTATTACTCAATATCATCATCAATTCGAACAATGAATACAAGTAATAGAATTCAGATTTAGTATTTTAAAAGTTCAAACTAACCTTGCACGTCAAATTGAAAATCATTCAATTGAAAAAGGTATGAACTAATTTCACCATAATCAACACTATCAATCTTTCATTCACTTAAAATTGCTGAAAAACAAATCTATTTTATTGAAGAAATATGAAACCATGCAAGCTTTCAAATTAACAAATGTTCAATAATGAATCCAATTATTATTTTGAATCGCACTCTTAGCAACAATTTCACAAGTCTCCCCAAATAAATGAAATGAGTGGGGTTTATATAGGCACCCCAATTATGAAGCAACCGCCCAGATTGATTTGAGATCAACGGCCACAATTATTTCCAGAAACTGTAACCCTAAAAAGCATAACTAACTTCCTGGACACATGGCACAAGTAGAATGAACCACTTGGAGCATAGGAAACGATGAAACCCTACAAGCTAATCAAGCAAGCGAGAATCCAAAATGCAATTCCCCTTGGCTTGCTCTCTGGCTGCAAATGCAAGAAACTTTGTCATCACCAAGTCGAGCTCCTCCATTGATATGTTGGGCAGAGTATCCAGTTGCACTCCAATTATGTCCAAGGCTTCAATGCACTGAGTAAAAGTGTTCTCCCACCTACCTTCTTGCTTCTGAAAATTGTCCATAAAGGTCAAGAGGGAAGACATATCATCTAGCTGATTTTCTTTAATAATCTCCATTTTTTTGAAGTAAATATTCATCACACTTTCTTTCAAACCTTCCAAATCCAAACCACTTGTATCATGAGTCTCCTGCCCTGTTAATCCTTCAAGCAATGTGAGGATTCTAGGCTGTATTTTTCCAAGAGAATTTTGCATAACAGCACATTCTTCTTTCATCTCATCATATATCTTTTTCTTTGCTAACAAAGAACAACACCATCTATTGAAGTCATATGAGGCTCCATTATCAATAACACCTTCCTGGACCAACACTTGCATAGATATTCCCTTTAAAGCCTTCAAGCGAGGTATCACCTTGTCCTCTATGTACTGGAAATCCTCCCATCTTTCCTCTATCTGGCGAATCTCAATTACAAGCAAAACTGATTTGTCATAAGTTTGAGCACATTTCTCTAAGAATTGCTCCATCTGCTTTGAGATATTGCTAACCCATCTTCGGGTTGCTTGGCTTGTAATTCTCATTGCCTCAAGGCTATCAACAGACTTGTGAGGAAGTGAAGATGGTGGAATAAAAGCCTCATTCTCTTGGCACAATGGGGTTGTTATTTGTTGAATGAACTCTACCAATCTCAAATTCTCTACCTCTAATCTTTCTTTCTTTTCCTATGTTTTATCAATTTTTT
>VDFB02006056.1:0-13677 GCA_007258455.2 Sequoia sempervirens | reverse complement strand
ATCATGTTTATTGTATAATGAAGGCAGACAACTAGCTAAAGGGACAATAGCATGTGTCAAACTAGGGCCATTACCAAGTTCAATGGTCTTCTTAGGAGAATTGTCATCTAAGCTCATGGAAGAGGAAAACAATGTATTCAATTCGTTATGCACCTCTTCGTCAATTTTAGCAACCTTGTCATGATCATCTAAGTTAATTACAACAGGGGGTAGAATGATAATGTCCAAGGAAGGGTTCAACTATTGTTGCGATTGTTGTATTGGATTGTTTTGGGACGGGACGGGAGTAGAGTCAACATGCATTGCTTTAGACAAGTTTGGATTTTGATTTTCTTTTTCTATTTCTTCATGTAGCCTATGAGTAAGGGCGTGACGTCTACGCCTATGCTCTCTAGCACCTTTGTTTCTTTTAGTCATATTTTCAAGTTGTGTTTGTGTAGGAGTGGGTTGATCAACCATAGGTTTTTTTTCTTCCCTAAGGGGAGGAACGAAAGGAACCACAGGGGGTTGTTCAACCAATTTCTCTTTGACTTTTTAAACTTGTTTTATTCTAGGAGGCATGATAGGATTGGTTTCATTATCTTTATCTTTTGTAGGAGGTAGGTGAAGGTTTTTTTTTAGGTTGGTCTTGGTTGTTTGGAATTTCTTTAGGCTCAATCATGGTTTTGTCTAGGATGGTAGGCTTGGTGGTGGGTGGAGACATGTTTTGGAGGGATATTTTTTCTATCTTCTTTGCCTTGAACTTTTGATAAGATAGGAAAAAGAAGTCTTCTTGTGGTTTTATAAGTTCTATAGGTTCAAACCAAAGGAAATCTAAGGAAAATTTACTTTTGGAGGACAACGGGTTAAAGCCACTATGATGGACAGTGAAAAATTCATTATCAAAGGGAAAATTTAAGCATTTGTGTACAACTGAAAGGACAAATTTCATGGAGCAAAGCCATGGATAGACTAGCTTCACACGAAATTGCTCTGACTGTGGGATGATGGAGAATGAGATATCTAATGTTTTTGGTCCTATTTGTAAAGGAAGGGTGATTGATCCCATTTTAGGGAAAGTGAAACCATTATGCATCTTGATCCATGCTCTCGGTTTATCATATATATCTTGATAGAGCTCATGCAAAAGTAAGAATTCATTGGTGACCACATTCTCTCCATAGGCAGGATCTATTAGTATCCCATTAGTGGGATTATCATAGATACAACGGACTATGTAAAGAGGACCATCAGGTGCATGTTTAAGTATATCTTTAGAGGAGAAAGCAATGTCACATGAATTTTTAGTTCGAGCCTTACAAGGAATGACATCTATCACTCCTACCATGTCATCCATAGGATCATTATCTATAGAATCATGTTGAATAGAGTCATTATTATCATCATCCGTATCAACATTCATCACATCATTCTTTGTAGTTTCGCTAGTGTTGACAAATGAAATGTTATGATTAGGCATAAGGTTGGTAAATATTTGCAAGTTTTGGTTAGGAGGGGCAACAAAATTATTTCCTTGATCATTAACACCTTCAACGGAAAGATGATCTGAATCAATGAGGTCTTGCACAAGATGTTTAAGATGCTTGCAATGTTCTTTTTCATGTCCATTTTTTCGGTGATAATGGCAATAAGAGTTTGGTCTACAGCTTACAGGTAATGGTTTACTAGGATCAGGTGTTTTAATAGGAGGTAAGCTAATCATCTTCTATTCTATGAGTTGTGACATTGTGTTATGAAGGGTGTCAGGTAAGGGAGTGAATTATCTTTTCGGGTCCCCATAGCTAAAGGGTATCACAACCTTAACAACAACTACTTGGTTATTGACATTCTGAGTTGTTTGTTGAGGGGGATTGAATTGAAGAAACCCTTTAATCTATTTTCTAAAAGGTTGGGAATTGTTTTGGTTTATGGACTCAAACTTCTTAGTTTGGTTAGAAGTGGACTTTGTATCACGACTACTAACTGAATTTTGATAATCACGGAGGGCAGTACACAAGTGCGTAAAGGAGGGAAATTTCATCATGGTAAGCTTATCTTGTATCTTGCGTTTCAAATTTTCTATAAACATCTTTTGAAGGTGAGGATTGAGAACCTTGACATCAATTTGGGAATAAAGTGACTGTACAACGTGAGATAAATTCAGTTATATTTTCTTCTTCTTTTTGCTTGCATCTCATCAAGTCGTCCAAGGTCATATTAGGGGTCATATGCATTTGGAAATGGTTAAAAAATTCCTCGAAAAGTTCATTAAATGAAAAAATTGAGTTGTTCGGTAAAGAAGAAAACCACTCCAAGGAAGTATCCTTCAAGGACCTAGGGAAAAGCTTAGCCAAGAGTTTATCATCAAGGAAAAAGTCACCACATAAGGTAGTATAAGCTTTAACATGGTTAGAAGGAACTCCCTTCCCTCCATATTTCTTGAATCTAGGCACCTCTACACCTTGTGGCATCGGTGATTGCAATATCTCCAAGGAAAATGGATTGCTTTTGATATAATATGTAGGTGGGCCATTTTGATTTTGATTGATGGTGAAAACTTGCTTTTGAAGTGATGAAATGGTTTGGAAGAGTTGATTTATGAGAGGGTCATTTCTTGTGTTATGAGATGGAAGTGAAAAAGGTGGAGTGTATGTGTTCGAAGGACAAGTGAATGGAATTCTTATAGGTGGTAAAGTGGTAGGAGATATGACGTGCGATGCCACAAAGGAACAAGGGGTGCTAGCGGAAATACCCAAGGAAGGAATCACATTACTAGTTGGTTGCATTGTTGTTGTAACTTGAGGGTTTGTATAGGTAGGTATTGAGGAAATTGTTGTGAGAGGAGGAATTTGAGTTCATCCTTGGCTTGTGACATTGCTTGTAGGTAAAGGACAACTAGTGGTTGACGTGAGATGTTTTCCAAATATTTGAACTATGTTTTTCACAAGGTCAAGTCCATCTTCACTTTCAAGCATGCGATGAATGTTACCTATAGTAGGTATTGCCATAGTTGAAATGTTGTCATTTTGTACTTGATGTTGTAAGTTTTCTAGGTCTTCATGGATTTGGATTATGTTTTCTTGCAGGACACTATCATTCCTTGTTTTAGAATACATCACACTACTTGAAGGAAAAGAGTTGTTAAGGGTATTGTGATCCATAACTAGTGTACTAGTGTCAATACTAGGAGTGAAAGAGCTAGATAACCCAAGATCCACAATGATTGTGCTATCGTGGGATGACATGAGTCTTGAACTTCATCTCACTACAATATTAGCAATAGGAAACCAAATACTCATACAGGGGCTACGCAATGCAAATTGGATGCAAATGCAATATAGGCTAAGAACAATGAAATGAATATAACATAAATTCTGGAAATTAAAATAGAAAGTTATAAACAACAAACAAAAACTCATAAACAAAATTTTAAATGCCAAAAAATGGAATTTGATTGGCCCAAGGTGGCGAATGAGTCCTAGTACAGATTTTTTTCAAAATTTTTAGAATTTTTCAATTGATTTTTATGCTTTTTATGCTATATAATGTAAATCCTAAGTGTAAATGTATATTTTCTTTGATTTTTAGTGAAATGAGATGCAAGAATGGAAGTTATATGATCTTTCACTAATGAAAAATTAGAAACCCTAGAATGTAAATTAACCAATGCAAATTCTAATCCAATGTTAATGCAAGCCGAATCTAGGGTGATGATGCACTCCAAATTAGAATTTTAGTGTTCTAAATGCAGGTTCACCAAAATGAAATGATGAAAAAGTGGTATGGTGCTATCATATGGTTTTAGTACATAGAGCACACCCACTTCTCCAATTTCATTCAAGGATAACCCTTGAGATCTCAATGTTGGTATGTGTGGCGATCGATCATGCTATCTTGATAGCCCATGGTATCGTACCACTGCCCCCAGCCCCTCGGTCAGTCCCTGGTGCTGGCGACCGGGTTAAGCGGGCGGCCCCGAAATTTTCTTCCTACTTTTTGTGATCACCGAAAAAGGGAAAAATCAATGAAAAAGGAAAAATCCGATTTTTAGAACCCAAAAATGGAAGCTTCTAAGCTTAAAAAGGGGTTCGGATGGGTATTCGGTATGAAAGCACGATTATTCAAAAGATTGTAATAGGTTTTTTCCGGAATGTAAAATTATTGGATGGTCATGGGTTTGGTGGATGTAGCCAATTGGGTAACCACGCTAACTCTCGTGTTATGATTTATTCTGTGAATGTTTTATTTCTCTATTTTGTTTATTAAATCTGCATTTAATTGATTAGATCTGCCATCTCTAACCCTAACACTCAATGCAAAGGAGAAAGAGATATTGGAAGAGGGTTGTCCTAGGGGCTGAATACAAACTAATGAGGGTTCACCACCAAGTAAGAACTTGGAAAGACTAATGAAATGAAAGATGCAACACTAAACCCTAGTTCAATGTAATGACCTACAAAATGACCTAAAAATGTCAATGAAACAAGACAAAAAGCTACAAAAAGGAATATGTTCACGTAGAAATTTGGAGATGGTTGGATGGAGCTCTGAAACACTGGAAAATTTGACTTTAATGTTGAGTGGGACTCATTTGCCAAGTTGGGTGAATCAATCCAAAATCTAGGTTTTTATGCGAGAACAAGAATCTACCAAATGGGTATCTAAATCTGTAAAAAAATGAATTTTGACTGAAACTGGGACTCATTCACTAGAAGTGGTGAATCAGTACAGTTAGGGTTTTTTGAAGCTTCAAAGTCTAATCCCGATCTTCTCTATTTGCTATGTACTTCTTGATTGATTTCCAGATTTGAAACCCTGATTTGCAACCTATAGGTGTTCTCCAATGTTCTTCAAGGCTTGATGACAACTTTGACAACTTTTATCCAATCTTTCTCCTTGGGAAATTTGTAACCTAGACTTGTAAATCACACACAAAGGAGAGGGGAAAATGTTGTCGGGTTAGTGGATAGGGGTTTGCCTTGGTCAAACCCCGTTTTGGTAATCAAACCTTGAAATAGAATGAAATAGTAATGGAGAATGATGAATGAATAAAATATGATGTTGCAACCCACCAAACTCTATCAATGAAGTGTTGCAAACATGTGTGAGGTGGCTCCAATGGATGTAGATCTTGAATCTTGCTTGAAGATGATAGATCTTGAATGAAATGCTTGCTTGAATCACAAAACCCTACATCACAATTGTTAGCTCCAAAACAAACATGATGCATGAAGTCCTTGACATGATGCTTGATACTTGAATGCTACTCTAAAATGCTTGATAATCTTCCCTTGAATGCTATTGTAAAGACTTGTGAACTCAATTTTTCTATAAGGATGAATACTTGAATCCTTGGAGTGATCTCTTGAATGCTTGTTAGGAGAAAATGAGTGAAAGAAACTTGTATTTATACTTAATTATGCAAGAATTCCCAAAATTAAAACACTACAAGATGACATCAGATCTAGGAGGATAAAATTCCACCATAATTTTGAATTAATTTTAATTTTGGGCCACACTGGACTCATTCACCCAGGGTGGTGAATGAGTCCCACTAGGCCTAATTTTTGGGACCATTTTTAAAAATTCTTAGAAATGTGTGAAATTAGGTTCGAGACCAAAAATTATAGGTGGGACTCATTTTCCCAAGGTGGCGAATGAGTCCTAGATCACTAAATCCAGGTCAGTCAAGTCTGAAACACCTGAATTATGATTGGGTATTGATTTGTGTCGGGATTATTCTCGAAAATATGCATGAAATGAGGATTATGGATGAAAATAGGGTCAATTAAAGCATAAAGAAAGCCTAATTATTAATGAAAACCCTAGAAAAGTGTGAGAGTGTGTTACAACACTTTACAACACTCTATATAGTGCACCAATAAGCTCATTTAGTTCACATGGGCCCAAAACCTAATGTGAATATGTTAGACATATTACAACACTAGATCAAGGTCAAGTTAGGGGGGCCTTTTTCCGTCATTACAACTACGATCCTCTTCCAAGCCCATGTAACAATGTAACTCTTGCAAAAAGGATAGTGGTTGATCGATAGCACACTTGATGGATATCATGATAAAGGTATGTGAGGATGCAAGGTCTCCATGCATATCTGATCTCCTCTACCATCATGCCCTCAATCACATAACCCCATCCAACAGAAAATCCTTATGACCTCCGATCTAGCATAAGGGTCCCAATAATTAAAGTAGCTAAGAAAAGTGTAATCTCATCGACCTCTCCATAGTAAGGTCATATATCTAGTTGTCCATCAACAATATCTAACTCCTCCTCATCGAGCAACCTCCGTATAGATGCAATACGACCTCTATCCATGTTATAGAGAACGTGAGAACCATCAATCAACACCTTGAGGATGCACCAAACATCATCCATTGTAATAGTACACTCCCTTGTCGGGAGGTGGAAGGTGGTTGTATTTGATCTCCACCACTCGACGAGCACAGTCATCATTGCCTTATGAGCTCGAATCTCAAGAATTTAAGCTATATAGTGTAGTCCAACTGCATGAAAAAATGTAACCTCAAGCTCACGTAGGTTGGCCATTTGATCCATGATCTGAGGCCTCCACTCTCTTGAGTAAATGGGGTGAATAATTGCCTAAAATCATGAAGCCAATAATGTCAATTTTCCAAAAATCTAATAAAAATCCTAAGTGTTTAATCAAAAAGAGAAAATGCATTGCTTTGTGCAAACATTGCATTACATATTAGTCAAATGTGGGCCATTTTTCAAATGTATCAATATCCCAAAATCAAAAGTGAACGTGTTTTCAAATGCACCAATCTACCCGTGTCCCTATAGTGCAAACACACTAATCCATCTCAAAGGCGTCACTGTGTTGCAAATGCAACAATCCACGATTGCAAACATGCCCTATCAAGTTTCAAAAGCATTGATTTGTAGATCAACACATTTTTTTCTACCTTTAGCTAGTAGTTAATGCACTTTAAATCATATGCAAGATAAAATTAAACTTGTGCATACCACTGGGCCCACTCTTGTAGGCCTCTAGAACTTTCAAACTCTATCTGCACGATGTGGGGCACAAGGTACGAGTGCCATTATGGAAAGTGCTTGGGTAGAGTGAGTGATCAGAGCTCTGGAAATCTCTAAAGTTGTGTGCAAATGGGGATATTTTGAGCCTAATTGCCTATATATTACCCCCGAAACCTAGGGTTTCGCTTGCGGCCACCCTGCTATATCTTTTTTGAGTCTCGCTATCAATCCTGATCAATTTCTAGGACCCCTATGGCCTTGTTTTTCATCCTATTTTCAACCAAACCAGTCTTGAACTCTTGACATGAGCCCAACCTGAAAATTATTTTTTTCTGGCCGACCTCTTGAGGGGGCAACCTAGCGTCATATCATCCTTTTATCATTCGCTGGGGGACACAGTGGGGCATCAAAAAATAAATAAAAAATTATTTGAGCAACAATTATCTTTGAAACAATGTAACTAGTACATTGTGTTAAAGAGGGGCAAAATGTAGACATGCAAAATGCCTAACATGTATCACACATCTCTAATCTTGCATTTTGCATCATTTTCATCATTATTCATCATTAGCATTGCATTTTTATCATTCTCATCCCCAATCCTGCATAATTCATCATTTTCATCACTTTCGTGACTAATTCCCCCTTTAACATCATTTCTCATTAATTATCCTAATTTCCTCTATTAATTAAATAATTTTGAATTATTTAATTAATTCATCATTTTTCACTATTTTTCCCTTCATCACCCCTAATTGAATAATTTTTAATTATTTAATTAGAAAAATATAATTTTCTTCTAATGTCTCATAATTAAATAATTTTGATTATTTAATTATCTAAATTTCCCTTCCACTTGCATGGAATATTCATTTTTTCAAATAGAATATTCTAATCCTCCATAATTAAATAATTTTGAATTATTTAATTAATCCAACTTCCCTCTCAAAGGCATATTGCGATGGAATATTCTTTTTCAAAAATATCTCAACTTAACTCAAGTCTCTCATTCATCCTCCACCCTTCATTTTCTTGATCTAATATCCATCCTTCATTTCAAAATATCTTAACCAATTTCTTAAAAATTGTGGAGATATTTTGAGTTCAAGTTAATCTTGACCCTTGATCCTCCTTGATTTAATCTCATCCATTGATCTCAAGATCAATTCTCTACCATTGATCTAAATTTTGAAAATCTATAAAATAACCCTCTTCCCTCCATTATCATAACCTAGAATCATTTGAGCTAATTCATGTCATTTGAGCATTGGAGAATTTGAGCAATTTAATCATCGCATCTAGGTCATTTGAAGCTTTTGCAATCATGTGAGATAATGATTGAGCAATCAAATACACCACCAACCAATTTCTAAATGGAATGCTAGGTTTGCACAAATTGTTTTCATGTTTTGAATTGGATTTTCATTGCTATTTTCTGATTTCTATCTTGTTTGCATTCAATTTCATTTGTAAGTGGGATTTGAACAATCTTTTTGATATGGGTATTTATGAATTCTATCCCTAATTGAATAATGCATGCTTCTAAATCTAATTGCTTCTGGATTTGATTGTGTGGACTCTTTTTTCGTCAAATCTAGTCCACACAATCAAATCCAGAAGCAATTAGATTTAAATTCATATGGATTGTGGAAATCTAATTACATTAATGCATGCTTCGTTTCCAATTTCCACTAACCCCACTTCACAACAAGTAAATGGAAAAATAAATCAAAAATTTAAATTGTATAGTTTAAATTTATTCAAATTACATAAATGCATTACTATTTTGACTTATATTTATCTAACATAATCAATACACTCTCAAATGTTACAATTTCTAGTTATGCTATAAGTCAATTCTACATCAGAAGATGCAAGAATGTAGTAGTACACTATAAAAATTTTAATAGTGTCTAGGTGATTTGTAAACTTGAACATGCCTCAAGCTATGAAATGGATCTCCTCTAACTAAGAAACCAATTGATCCCAATCAAGGAGGTTATATCTTAGAATTGTAGAGTTTTACCATTTCTAATTCTATGAGGATGGTTTTTTTAGTATCTTAGAGTTGAGCCTATGAGAATAGCATTGGCCTAGATAACAAAAGGGTCTTTTATTGTGGTTGGGAAATAGTCAAATCTAACATCATAACATGTAAAATAGGCATTGGAGTGTAAATAATCCTATCATGTCTTGTATTAGATTTTTACAAATTGTGCAAGACAAATACGTGTAGTTAATTCTTCAGGAGAATAACAAGGAAAATAGAAGTAGAAATTTATGTCTTTTCTCACTTCAATATAGAATAATTCAGTTATTCTATGTATTATTTTCTAAGCATTCATAGAAATAAAAACAACAAAAAATTAAGATCTTTGAATTGTTAAATAGTGTTACTTAAACTTCCTAATTATACTCAGTTTCGATATATGCATAATTGCCACAGAGGAAGGATCTTATTGGGTGAATTAATTACTCTAAACCAACTCTTTGGAAGAATCAATTTAATCCCATTTATTCAATCATTCGCCTATGCTCAATGTGAGATAACAATGTACCCAAAACCTTGAATGGTTCTTATCTAGAAATTATTTTTTGTTTAATTAAAATTAACATTTTCTCACAAATCATGTGTGCAGTTTTGGGTAGGGATCAAAACATTTTGTTTGAGTTAATTTGTAATGTTAAGGGAAAGGGGTCCATAGTGGGTAGGGGTCCAATGATGGGTATAAAAGTAGGCCTAAGTGGACCCCATAGTAGGTAGACTTGATATCCAAAAAAATTGCACTTAATATTCAATTGTAAAACACCTTTATCCATGAAGTATACAAACTAACAAATCATGTGATGCCACATCAACGCACCAAGAATACATGACTTAGTGGCCCACTATTGGTGTCACCTTTTTTTTTTGGCCTTTTTGGATACCTTGACAAAAAGCATGCTGATGTGGCATCATATTTGATGATGTGGCCTTGAAACCAATTTTTATAAGCAGGGGACTTGCCAAATAAGCTATTGTACAAATTTGGAAGTGATTTGAAATTTTCACATAGAACTTTGAGAAGCCCAAAGTTAGGGTGGCCCACTATAGGCCCCTCTCCTTTAATGGTTGTTGAATTTGGTTGTCAATTTTAATTAAATATTAATATTTGATTGTTTTAAATATTTGAATTATGTTTTTATCGTTTTTTTTTATTAAGAATAAAAAGAGTGTTTTGAAAGGATTCCAAATCTTTTATAAAGAATATAATAGATATAACAATAAATTTTAACATAAAAAACAAATCTTTAGTAAACAAACAATATTAAAATTTTAGCTCATCAATAATATATATGGAATAAAAAATAAATAACCACATCAAATACTATATGATCAAGTTGTGGAAACACAAAAATCCAATAACATCATAGACCAAAGAGGATCAAGATTACATAATCCTCAAAGCAGATTTTGTACCCTTCACCCCTTTATTCTTAGAGTGAAGTACAAATTGTGAGGGTTCATAACATTTTTAAGAAATTTCTTCCTCTTATGAACTATAGCCTAGACTTCTAGATGTCATAGGAGGAACATTATTTTCAAATTATCTTAATATGATTCGCTTACATAGTTTTTATAATAGTGACCTTTAAGCATGTATTAATACTAGAGATGAGTGATGAACTAATACGATTTTAAAATTAAGAAAAATAAATTTTATTGGAGTTAAAACAATATTTATGATTAGACCTTCAAGCCATCTTGAGTAGGTGGTTCTACTATTGTTTTGGGGCAATTTGTCCTAAGTTTTATTATTTTCACTCAAATTGTAGGCCACTAATGGTTTGTTGTTGTATTTTAACCTTTATGCTGATTATTTTTTATTGTTACTCATCGTTGTATGGGTTCTTTGATGTATCTTTCATGGTCTTTGTAAAATATTTTGAACTTTCGAAAACCTTTCTCTAATTAGTTCATAGCTTTAGTTAAAAGTGTTTACCTAATAAAAAAAAATGATTTGACTATTTTAAAAATAGTTTAAATTAGTATATATATGTTAAATATATTTATTTAAAAGAGGTTAATTTTGAGGAGTTTATATTGAATTTGTGATATAGGTTACATAAATGTGCTAAAATTGATATCTCTTAGTGTCTTTTAGGTAGGTGTATTTAAGATATCTATGTTAGTTAATTAAGTTTAATGTGCAAATGAATGCCAAATTTACATTAAGTGTTTTATTATCTACTCATTCCAGTATACTGGCTTTGCTTCATTATAATTACACATATCAAAATACATACACATTAGCATAGATATCTTAAATACATCTATCTAAAAGATGTTGAAGATATCAGCTCCAAGATGTCCACTAAATTTTTTATTTAGGATAGATACCTAGTTGCCTCAAGATTGATATCTCTTGATGTCTTTTAGATTTATTTAAGATATCTATGTTAGTAGGATTTGCAAGTGCAACACCTAAATGATAATTTAAAATCTTTTTTTGGTATTTATATTAAACAATATTTCTTTTGAAAAATAATGAAAAATATCATATTCACCAAAACACATAAAATGTATGACATTTATTAAGCATTTCATATTCATTTATATGTGCAATAGACAACATATTAAAGCCAATAATACATTTCATATTTATCCAAAATAAATAAATAAAAAATGTTTGATAAACATGTGATGCTAAAAGAATAACAAGGTACATAAAACTATTAAATTTGACTCATTTCCATATTCACACGTTTTGAAGCAAAGAATGATTGTAATTTTCAATCTTTGAAGTCTAGTACTAGGTACCACCCTTTGATTTTGGTATTTTAAAGGTACCATTTAGTGGGCTAAATGACGATTTTGATGTCTTATCATTGTTTGTAGGTTAAATGGTGCTTTCTAGAATCTTATGCAATCATATTGTACTTCTAGGCAAAATTTTGTGAGGTTTTCTCACTGCAAATCCTTTTATATTTTTTTGAATAAATAAACCCTTTCAAATCTAAATTGACATTTTAACAAGCACACTTTTATGTTTTTCTAAATCTTACATGATGGATATGAAGAAATTGCAAAAGCTAGCACATGTTAATACAATCATATTGTACTTCTAGGAAAAATTTTGTGAGGTTTTCTCACTGCAAATTCTTTATATTTTTTTGAATAAGTAAACCCTTTCAAATCTAAATTGACATTTTAACAAGCACACTTTTTATGTTTTTCTAAATCTTACATGATGGATATGAAGAAATTGCAAAAGCTAGCACATGTTGAAGAGATGAATGATAAATGAAATACTATTTTAAAATTAAGGAAATAAAATCTTATTGGGGGTAAATAAATATTTATGATTTGGCCTTCAAGTAATTTTGAGTAGATTGTCCTACTATTGATTAGGGTAGTCTACCTCAAGTTTGTTTTTTTCACCTTACTTGTACGGGATGCTAATGATTTGTTGTTGTATTTCAACTCTTTTTCTAACTATTTCTTAATGTTCTTATGCTTGTATGAACTTCTTTGATGTATCTTTCATCATTTTTTAAAAGGGTTTGAGATCTTTCAAAAACCCCTCTCTCTCTCTAGTTAATAGCTCCAATCAAAAGCATACCACTAATAAAAATTATTTATGACTTATCCATTTTTAAATAATTTTAATTAATATAGATTTTAAATATATCTATTTAAAGGGTGTTAAGAGATAATTTTGACATGCTATATTGAATTTGTGACATAGGTTAAACATAAATACTTAAAGTCAATATCTCTTAATGCCTTTTAGATAGGTGCATTTAAGATGCCCATGTTAGTTTATTAATTTTGATATTCATATTAAAGGTTTTATTATCCATTCATTCCAATATAATGTCTTTCCTTCGATTATAATTACACCTATCAAAATGAATACATACTAGCATAGATACATTAAATACATCTACCTAAATGATGTTGAGATCTATTAATCTCAAGGTGCATATACCTAATTTGTTATTTAGGATATATAGGTGTCTCAAGACTAACATTATTCAATATCTCTTAAATAGTGTATTAAAGATATCTATGCTAGTAGGATCTATAGGTACAATATGTAAACAAAAATAAGAATCTTTTTGGGTGTTTCTATAAAACAATGTCCTTTAACAAATAAGGAAGCATATTTTATTTGTCAAAATGCATACACATTACATTTATTAGAATTATTGAAGAATTTTATATTCATTTAAATATTAAATAAAAATATATATTAAAATATGATTAATAATTAATTTAATTTTTAACCAAAAACTAAAATGTACATGATATTAAAGATGTAATAAGTGTTTGATAAAATAATTCTATGTCAATATACATCAAATACATAATATTGATAATGTTCCAATCTTGAATCGATTCTCTGTTCCTCAACTTTCCTTTTCAAGACTTATTTTCTTATTTTTTAATTTTTATAGAAGACATATGGAAATTATGAAAAAAATCTTACTTCATACACCAACTTAACACATGTGATATTGCAATGCCCACATTTTTGCATGTCTTGGGATGTCTATCATTAGCATCATATTTCCAACTATGTAAATTATGGGATGCATAGGTCATGCTTGTGTACATTGCATTGTTTCTTTATCAATGTTTCAACTTCAACATTTTTATAATAAATACTATTTTGATTCTTGACTATGCATTGA
>VDFB02006055.1:0-32077 GCA_007258455.2 Sequoia sempervirens | reverse complement strand
TTTGTAGTAGTCATTGAGGAGTGGTGTGTTTTAGGTGAGCTCTTAGATCTCTTTTAGACCTAAGTGATAGTCCAATGTGGTGGTGTTTCCCACTTGCTTAGGGTGGTAATATGTTTGTTCAAGATGATAGAGCAATTATGTATATTCCCACACAAATAAATCTAGCCAATAATTTTGGTTTCATTGTCAAGATTTGCATGAAAAGCATGATAAAGTTCAACTACCAAGATATTTTGAAGGCATGTTCATTATCAAGGTTGAAGTATGAAAGAATAGGTATGTAAAATATGTACTGAAAATTATTGCAAAGGTTAGTATAAATTATCAAATATTGAAAAATAAATCAGATTGATATGAAGATAAAGGTTTTTAGAAGTATGTGGTGTAAAGAATTTACAATATTTATATATAAAAAAAATACTTTTGCAAGAAATATTGAAAAATAGGAGTATGTAGAAAGTTTGAATTTTTCTATTTCCATGAGATAACTAAAAATTTGGTAAATAAGAGTGTGGGAAGAAAATTTTAATTGAAAATATGCATGTATTGCTTGTCATTAGATAGAGTTGAAGGTTGCTTCTAGCAAGAATCTATTGAATTTGCTAGAAAATATGTTTTTGAGAAAAATTTGAATACTAAAATGAGGCTAAAAAGATAAACTTGTGATCTTTTGTGTGAAATGTTATTTATTGAATTACTCAAGGTAGTCTTTAACTGAATCCTTGAGTATATTCAAATTTAGTCTAAATTTTTTGGCTAAAAATATGTATGAAATAATAATATGACACAAAGGATAACTAAACATGATGAAGAATGGATTAGAGCTATTAATTTTTTGTGGTAAGGGGTGATCCCACAATACTGGTTTACACTTTCTCGGAGATCCCGATTTATTAATCACATATTTTTAGAAAATATAATGATTTAAGCCTTGAAAAGTTTCATTTAAAGGATTCCAATTGAAAAGGGTTTAATCAAACCACCTTAGATCAAACCCCCTTGGAAATAACCCTGCTAGTTTTAAACCATACCTATAATGGAGTCTCCTTTACGCCCATCAAAATGCTGATAAAAAACCACTTTTGATTTATCTTTAGGTGATCCCATAATACTAGTTTACAATTTTTGACCAAACTGGATAGTAAACTGATTTTTTCTAACTAAATCTCATTTTCAGGCACCTATAGTGGCTAAACCGTGAGGAATTTGAAGATGATGCAAACTAGTGGTTTGTGACATTTTGTTTGTAGATTCTAAAATATTTTTTTCAAAATTTTTGGAATAAAATTGCACTTATTTTTCCATCTCCTTCGAAAACTAGTTTTTTTCAGTAAACACCATCTTTAAAGAGTGATGCTCACCGTATACAACATAACTTTTTTTCCATGAAGGATAAAATTCTATTTTTTTCAAATTTAGTTTTGTAACTACGATATCTAGTACATGGAATTGGTTTCATAGCATTTTATTGAATATTTTTTCCTTAATCAAGTTTCGAAGTCAAACCAATTATAATTCAAACATAGACAGATAGTATACAACATAACTTTTTTTGTATGTATCAAAATTCTTTTTTTTTTGTTGGATCAAGGACATCAATATCTAGTGCATTGATATTTTTCAATTTTTTTTGATAATCTGCTATTTTTCCACATGTGCAAAACAGAGAGCTTGATTTTCAGTCAAAAAAACTTATGTTTAATCAAACTAAAAAAAAAATACATAATAAAACCAAAACATATTAAAATTATATTTGTTGGATAGCTCGTTCCGAGGACTACCATCATCCATTTGGGTTTGTGAAGTCTCCTTCATTTTCATCCTCAAATCAAGCTTCAAAGGGAAAAATTTTGGAGATTTTTGGTGCCAGAGGGGGAGAAGGGGGAAAAGGGGGGTTCGAGCGAACCCCCTCAAACCTGGGTTCGCTCAAACCAAGTTCGAGTGAACCCCCTTTCCACAAAATTTTCTTTTTCTTTTTTTTCAGGGAAATGAGAACTATGGTGGGACCCAACATTTAATGGGTTTGCTCGAATGAGGGTTCTAGTGAACCCTCTTTGGGTTCGCTCAAACCAAATGTTCATTCGAACCCCCAAAACCATTTTTTTTCCATATGGGGCATTTTTTACCTCTTTCCTCTCCTCACTGGAATACCATAAACCGCTTTGTGGTTTACCCCTTTCTTTGGGGATCAAATGAATTCATATAAAAATTTATTTTGTATGTAGTTCCTATTATAAGCTTCCGGTAAACTATAATTTTAAATAAATTTAATTTGATTATTATATTTATTTTTATTTCAGGAATGTAGGTTTTCACCAAAAATCCCAAGCTCTCTCTGCTCTAGCACATGTGAAAATAGCAGACACTCAAAATAAAATTTTCAAAAATATGTTCAAGCTAGGTATTGATGACAGTCCTTGATCTAGTAAAAAGACACAAAAAAGTTATGTTGTATATGGTCTCTGCTTTATGTCCGAATTATAATTGGTTTGACTTCAAACTCGACATTAAAGAAAAAATTATTCAATAAAACATTATGAAACCAAATGAAATGTATTATATATAGCATAAATCTAAGTTTGAAAAAAAATTAGAATTTTATCCTTCATAGAAAAAAAATTATGTTGTATACGGTGAGCATCACTCCTTAAAAATGGTGTTTACTGATAAAAACTAGTTCTCGAAGGAGATGGAAAAAGAAGTGCAATCTGATTCCAAAATTTTTGAAAAAAATATATTTAGAATCTACAGACAAAATGTCACAAATCACTAGTTTGCATCATATTCAAGTTCCTCACAATTTAGCCGCTATATGTTCCCGAAAGTGAAGATTTAGTTATAAAAAATCAGTTCAATGTCTAGTTTGGCCAAAAATTGTAAACTAGTATTGTGGGATCACCCTAAGATATGTTACAAAGCTACCAATTAGAGGTCATGACAACTAACTTTATATATTTAAAGGAGGTGATATTTTATTTTTTTGAGAGAACCAATAGGTAAATTTTGTAAGAAAGCAAGGGGTGGCAAAAGAAACTTCTACACTAATCTTGAGAGGATAATTGTATAGAAAACATATAAATATGATCTACAAACTATAGAAAATAAGTAGAAACATATATGAAAGAATAAACAATAGACCACATTACACTAAAGTGTATGTGAAGAGAACCCTTTCAAAAGTAAAACCTCACACTCCAAAACCTACTGAACATAATAAAATAAAATCTTGGGAGATTAAAACACACTTGCAAAGAAAGCTCTTAATTGGGAGTTTCGCCAATATACAATCTTGGAGTAATTTTAGCAACATTCTAGTACTTGCAAATTCACACATACAATACAGCTCCTTAAGTACTCAATTTATAGACAAATGAAAAAGTTGGAAAACATTTGTGGTTTACAATACCATGGGCCAAAACCTTTAAGAGGTATGGTTCCCAACTTGGGCCCATATTTCAATGCTCCCTAGAAGACTCTATCATACCAACTAAAAACTGCATATCCTCTTATACTCTTACAACTATCATAGTTGACTAATTTAATCCACCCAACTTGTCATTATTCATGTGGCCAAAGGTAAAGGGAAGAAAGGTGTGAAGGATGATAATAAAGGCCATGTTGCTAGAGGGCTCGCTAAATGGAAGAAGTCTTTTGAATTTGAGAAGAAAGAATTGTTGGACATTATTGAGCTGCATAGAAGCCAAGAGCTTGAGGTGGCTATCACCTTAAGCAGCATGAAGTAGTGTCCTGTTGTCTATTTTCTCTGTGTTTTTTTGTTGTTGGGTCTCATTTTTTTCCTGTTTTGTTGTTTGTCGTTGTTGCCTACTATTGATAGTCTAGTGTTTTATCTTTCGGGCAACATTTTGTTTCTTCTAGTATTATGGGTTTTGGGTTGTTGATGGTGTTTTAGTTTTTATCTCTTGAGCAGCATTTTGTACCTAAAGTTGTAAAGGGTTTTGAGTCCCTTCAAAACCTATTTTTCCCTTATAATCAAGACTTGTCATTATTCATCCTCAAAATAGGCACTTCATGACAAATAATAAATCCTATCATTTAATTAATCAATATTCCAAAGTAACTCCCTCTATTCTTGGCTCTTTTACATCATAAGAATCTATCAAGTTGTCATAGGATCCCACAAAAGTAGGGCATCCCAAATTTGTTATAGATAGTCATCTTAAATACAACTTACAACACTCCACAAAGAATTGACATGTGGCATATGGTGTAACTCAAAATTTCATGCCCCATTTTGGTGGAGCACGTTATTAAATAATATAAATATGAAAAAAAAAAAAATTAATAATTAAACTCAAGAATTGGCAAGGTTGAGACACCCTAACTCCCCAAAAAATTATCCATTCCATTTCACTTTAGAAAAAGAATTTGATGGTAAATAAAATAATTGAAACTATAAATATGGAAGGCTAAATTCTTTTGCACTAAGAGATATGCAAAATAAATAGGTTTTCAATATAGCAAGGGTGTAGGCTTAATGAATCAATATATAACTAAGAATTAAGTGAAATATAGAAGAGAGTAGTTCAATATAGAGAAAATTATGAACAATATTTTCTATGAAAATGTATTCTAAAAAGGACAGGGTGTTACAATAAATGGCAAAGACCTAAGGAGAAGTGGGAGGTGGTTTCAATAATACTACTTGGGAAGGATACCACATCCACATTTACCAAAAGATGAACATGTGATACCTATTGAAGGAGAAGGAGGTATACATTGGTTAATTTGAAATGAGGAATTGCACTAGGATATACCAAGTTATTCTCATCCATTGAATCATATACTCACAAAATTTGTATTTTCTCAAGATTTAGAATGAATGTCATTTTCAATAATTTTTAGAGGCAAGTTTGTGATAGAAAATTTTTCCAATAAACACATAACATTCATGATTACTAAAGAAAACACATTTATAAAAATAGTAGCAACGTTTCTCTTGTTCACCCATTTATACACATCCATTATGAAT
The DNA here is from genome assembly GCA_007258455.2 of Sequoia sempervirens. Lineage (NCBI taxonomy): Eukaryota > Viridiplantae > Streptophyta > Pinopsida > Cupressales > Cupressaceae > Sequoia > Sequoia sempervirens. The sequence continues at coordinate 27,087 of VDFB02006055.1, read as the reverse complement.
TTATTCCACATTTTTCCTTGGTTCCACTATTTATTTAGTTGGAAAGGGAGGTGATTCCCAACTAGCATAAACTCATAGCTCCATACTTGAAGATGTAGTATAAGAGGCTCATCATAATGAGATTCACAAGGAAAGGTCTTGGAACACCTTATTCAAGTGGGAAGCAAGTTCAAATGCTAGTATTGCCATAGAAAATACACAAAGGAAGAAGGTTTGCATATGGATGCAATCATTGATGAAGAAGTGAGTAATCACATGCTCAAGGTATTTAAACTATATTTTTTGTCTCAACTATGATGTCCAATACCTATAGGGAGCAGGAAGCCTTGTAACTTGTATATTAATTGACACCTCCAAATCCTCCATATAATCCAATTCAAATGTAGCTACTCTTCCTTGACCTAAGAGAACCATCATAAAGATGGCAAGGTCAATAGCAATTGAAAGAGAACTTTAATCTAGGAGAGTAACCATACTAGGCAAGGCATTAGAAGTAATGCCAAATAAATGGAAAGAATTGATGAGAATTACCCCCCACACTATATTAATTTAGGAAGGAATTCTATAAGGTGGAATTATCTTGGGCTAGCACTGTCAAAGGAAAATGTGTAGAAGAAACATTGGAAAAATATGTGCTAGTTAAAAAATGATTGAGAAAACATCATGTCATTAGTATTAGGAGTTTAACATAAGAAAAATAAATTTCAAATAGACTAACGAGCTAATATAAGTGATAAGTGAAGAAATAGAAGTTGAGACACCCTCTACCCAAGTCATGGCTACAAATACATGATGAATATCTCAACTTCAAGAATGAACAAGGTAAATACATAGGTTCCCCAAATTTTTAATTCTTTTCAAGCACTAGTCATTTCATTTAGAGATGGTATAGTTTCAACCCATCTTATTTCAAATCCTAATAATTTCATTTCCACCATGGCCACATGTCTTAAGGATGTTGATAAAAAAAAGTGGCTTATAAGGATGGTTATGTGTAGGTATGTGGATTACAACTTTTTTTTTACCCAAAATTGATGAAATGAAAAGCATTTTTAAAGGAGATTCTCAACTTTCCACCAATATAAATTATGCTTTACTTTGAATTTAATAATTGATTAATATTCATTTTCTATTTGAATTATGACTAAAGTACTAATTGATAGGCTGATTGAAAAACATCTACAACTTGCAAACGGTATCACATTTTTAAAATCTGAAACTTGTGTCACATTCTATGCTCTGCATACTATAGGATTTTAAAAATAAAATTCATTATGAATTGTTGACCCAGTTAAGGTGGTTAGACATGAGTTTTTTATATTTTTTAAAATTTGTAATAAAAAATTAATAATTAATTATTTACTTGGAAAAAAATTACAAAAAAATATGCATCACATTGGGACATGAGTCCTACTTATATCTAAAATATTATAAAAAACTATTATCATTTTATTGTGGTTAGGGTGGTCAGACAGACACCTACTTATTTTTCCCTAAAAATTTAAGTACTAATCAAGAGATTGAAATGCCCTCACCAACAGATTTTTAAAATAAACCTAGTAGTTTAGAAACTACATTCAATTTGCTATAGATTCTATTCTTACATATTTTTCAAATAATATAGATAACTTATTCATTTTTTTTTACGTCAAGTTGTCTAACTTTGATTTTTTTGAATTTTTTTCCACTTAACCTAGGCCTATTTTTTCCATGATGATCCTGCACATACCCATATCTATGATTTTCTTCCAACTTGATCCAATACTTCATCCATAGTTCATGCGTATGAATTATGTATTAGTCCATCTATGCCTAGAGAGCTTCTCATAATGATTTGTTAAACCATAAATATAGCAAGGATTTATAGCCCAACACCTTTCCACTATATGTTTGTTCCTATGACAATTAGAACATTCCACACATTAAATTTGTTGGAATTTTTTTTTTACAATCTATAATACCATTCCCTTTTCATGAGACATAACTCAAAATTTCATACTTTTTCCTCCTAATTAATTCAATTGGTTATGTAATTCTTTATGCTTGTTTACCTAATCCTTTACCTGTATAACCCATTTTGTGCATAATTTTGAAATCAACATTTTCTTCAATAGAACAAACAATATTTTCATATTCAAGCATATGATCATGTTAATCTTCAAACTTTTCATTAGAAGCAACTTGAATTATATAATACAAACTAGCCAATTTATGAAAACATTAATTTTTTGCACTACATGAAACATCACAAAGAAGTGGTTTTGACTTCAAACATTCATTTTGCACCTTCAACTTAGATATCTCATCAGTTTGTAAACTATTTTTCTCTACAAACTCTTTCAACTATTTTTCCAATTCAACATTCTTATTTTGAACTTTTTCAAATAATTTCAACATAGCTTGTAATTCATCATTTTTATTTCGATATCCAAGAATTTATCTCTAAGATTAATAAGTTCACACAAATGTTCATGTTTTTTCTTTAGGACTTTCTTAATACCTTCTATCAATAGAGATTTCGATTCTTTAACTTCCAATAATTCTACTTGTAAAAAATAATTTGACTATTTTATTTCCAAGAGTTCTTCTAAAATAGAATTTTCCTTCTTAATTCATTTACTAGTTTTCCCATTTTGCATACAATACACCCTTACTAACAATTCCCCCTTATATTGCCTACTCCAAACACTTTCCAAGTTACAAATCTTTACAAACTTCTAAAAACACACTTCCTCTTGCAAATTCAATGCTAAATATAGATTTCAATTACCATGGTTTTCCAAACAAACTTACTCCCATTCTTTATCATTGCAAGATTGAATGTGCTCTTCCCATAGAAACATAAATTATTCTTGCGCCTCCTATTATTCTCTATATCTTTTCCTCCATAAGATCGATAAAATTAATCAAAAACCCTTTTTGCATATGAATGATTTAGCCAGATGCATATATTTTCAAAATCTTATTTATTACATTAGCATAACTTAATCAGCTTTACTCATGCCTACCTACACAGGCTTTACATCTTCACTATTTCTTGAAATTTATGGAATTGTTGTACAAACTCTACCTATCACATCTTTAAATTAAAAAAAATTGAAATCAAAAACATTAAATGAATCTCACACTTCCATTTTTTATTATCAAATTGAAAGCTTAAAAGCTACACCTTACGCTGCTAGCAAATTTTCAAACAATCTCTATAAAAACATTAATCTTGCAAACAATGAATTACCCTTGATGACCTCCTTAAAAAAAAATTGTGACTTACTTGATGGACACAAACAACCTCTTCTCAAAGTAGCAACCAAAAATTAGCAACCGTAACTTGCATTGCTCTCGACTTTCTCTACCTCATCTTTTCATCTGTGTTGCTTTTGACTTTCTCTACCTCCTTTTTTTCATTGCAAGTGCTCACATCACCTCAGTTGCATGCTTAAATTTCTTTAAGAGTTCAATTATTAGTTTCACCTCAGAAAAAACCCTACTCTAGCATCATTGTGACCATTGAAGTTAGACTCTCCTTCTCCATCACATTTTCTACACCACACTTTACATACTCTTCTATAAACAACTTTGCAATAGATTACAGGTACATGAACACTTTGTACGCTTTGATACCAAATGAAAGATAAAAATAAAAATAAAATAAAAAACATAAAATAATATTGCACACAATAAACTCATTCATTTATCATTCATATCAATCTATGTTTATACAATCAAATACGAAACTGAATTACATAGGTGCAGACTCTTTTATGTAACTATTTGCTAACAAAAACCTAATTGATAACATAACAATGTTTATTATTTATCCAATATTCTCTCCCATAATAAACATTAGAAAAAAATGGTCATTACTGTTAGGAAAAAGGTGTTGTACACCTTGCATAATATATTTAATGTAATTATTCTTGGGGCCACTTTATGTTGCATGTAACACTGGGACACAAATTAAGTTATTAAAATGTAATTATGTAATATTAGGGAAAATAAATAAATAAAGTACCCAATATTAAATGTGGGGACATGGTTTTGTAATCTCATGGTTTTAGTAACATGGTTCTATTTAATACCACTTGGTGGTTTTGTGGGAGCTCGCTTCTATAAAAGCAACCACAAAGGTAGTTGTTTAGGATGGTAAGTTTTGCATGCTATCTTTGGTTAGCATTTGTGAGGGTTTGAAGCATGGCATGGGATGTGTGGTTGCATGCTTATTCACATGGATTGCTTGGAGAGGGCTTGTTGCTTCAATAGTGTTCATGGAGACTCTGGAGATGTATTGTAATCTTTATTGTTGAATAATACATGAGAGATGGATGCTTTTAGAGGTTGGGTTTTCCCAGGGTATATCTTGTGTCATATTTTCATGGGTATGTTGTATATTCTCTTGCATGTGGATTTTGAATGCTTACTTGCATAGATTTCTATTTTGGGTTATGTAGAAATTGTCTTTAAATGGTTGCAAGTTTCCAACAAGTGGTATTAGAGCCATAGTTGTGGTTGTATAAACCTTGGTTGAGAAAAATATTGTTTAATTTTGAAACTATGCATTGCATAAGAGAATGTAAGGAATGGAAAGATATGAGGGTTTTGCAAGTTGTTTATTGAAGATCTAAGGGTGTTGGGTTGTTGTTTTGATGGGTTGTTTATGGTTTTGGGGTGTGAGAAATTTTGGGTGAAATAGGTTTCTTGGGTTTGCATTCAAGTGGGGGTTTTTTGGGGAAAAATTTATAGAGGACCTCCTGGAAAAAAATGGACCTCATAAATGGATCTGGGTTAGCCAAGAGACGAAGATTGGTATATAACTTGACCTATTTCTATTACTATGAAAAAAATGAATTTTTTTTTTTGTAAAATTCCCCTTTGCTATTATATAGTCGTCAATATTTTATTTAGAAAAAAATAAAAAATCCAAAAATAAAATACCAGTCGAAAAATTTTATTCCTAAAAAATAAATCAAAAATCGCATATTGAAAATTTTTTGATTTGAAAGAAAAACAAAAATAAAATAAAATAATATAAGAGTGGGGAGGTATAGGGTCCGTGAACCCATAGCTCATGAGAAAAATAGATGACTGTTCACTATCATCCATTTTTCTCATGTCATCCATAATAAATAGTGGTCCTTTCCATGACCTGGAATGATTGACATCATGCATCCTTTTACTTTCCATAACCCCTATCGCATTCCATATCACCCATAATAAATTGGTCTTATACCTAACTGGGGGAAAATACTATACCTTCATCATTGGATCTTGTGTTTAATATAAAAAATCACTTTCACTCAAATAGACAACATAAAAAATCATAAAACTATCAAAAAATCAAAAAATTATAAAAGCTTCAAAATACAAAAATAGAGTCAAAGTCAGTCATGTCAATCTAAGTCTAGTTGAACTACATTGCCTTTGTGACTTAACGTAGGCAAGGCCATCTGTTGATTTTCCTTTGAGGCATTAGTTCAATCCTCTTAGGTTGGTCGAATAAAAATCATGACTCAGTCCTTTGTAAGTAAAATAATGTGATGTCATGTCAAACTACAAGGTCTTTGTGCATTGTTACATAGGCAAGACCATCTATCAATGAGCCCCCGAGGCCACCTAGGTTGGTCTTTTAGGATGTGTTGCATCAGTCATAATAAATAAGAAATTGTCAAGCTTAGACACAAATAGTAATCAAAACATCAAAAAAGTCACGTATCAACAAGACAACAATCCAACAAAGTCACCTAGTCAAACCAAACAAATTGTCAAAATTGTCAAAATAATCAAAATGTCAAATTGTGAACTACTCAAATTTATGTCTTATACAGGATGTGTCCTTCCTAAAACTAGACATTGTCATCTAGTCAAACATCATCATTTTCTTATACAGGTAGTTACATGGTCGAAACTAGACTCAATCTCTTATATGACATGTGTCTTTCATGAAACCAGGCTTTGTGAAACAATCAACCTATCAATTACCTAGTCAATTAACTGTTAAACAATTAAATTTTGCAAAACACTTTGAATGGTTGTTGACCTTGTGGTTTGTTTTGTCTTATCTTTTTTTGATTTGTCTTTGAGTTTGGTTACTATCTTCCTCAAGGATGTCCCATGAAGGATTTAGAGGAGCGATGATGTCTGACGGCTTTTCTCTTTGATTGTTGTTTGTGGGTTGTCTTGGAAAAAATATTGGTGGCAACTTTTCCCTTAGTATGAGCTAAGACATTCCTTGTCTGCAATTGTCTATTTTGCAAGTGGATGACCTTGCATGCCTTGGTCTATATCATACCATGGTGTTTGTTCTCCATTTGTGTCATTTTAATACTCAATGATTATTAATGTAACGCCTATTATGTATTTGACAAAGTATTGAAGATTCTTCTTTCATACTAACATCTAGGTCTTCCGTGCTAACACTTCTTCCATCCACATTGTGATAGAGTCCTGTGACACAAAAAAACACATATTTTGCATGTATAATCATGTTAGAGCATTATTTACACATTATCATCCATACATAGTACATTATATACATTTGCATCAAAAAAATACAAAATCATCCATGGCATATAGGCATACAGACATACATATAAGTATCCATTGCATACATAACAATAATCCATGAAGGCATCCATTATTATAATCCATGATCATTTATCACATTTTGCATTTGCATCACATAAACATAAAAATGACATTGTATTTCATTATTTATAGGCATTACATGACATACACATGGCATAAACAATATCATAAAAGTAAAGTCATCATCACATAGGATCATATATAAGGCATCATCACATAGAACCATTACATCATCATATAGACTACATGAACATCATTAAAGCATCCATCATATAGTAAATACATAATAAAAAATTTCACGTCATATAATTTCCACAAATAGCGATATATATATATATATATCGCTCAAAATGTGTCATAGTACAATATCATAATGTATCTCCCAAATAATATCTCATAGGCTCGATGGATAAAATACATGTGTCAAAATACATAAGTCAAAGTAGGGTGTATCTTAAGTTGCCATGCTCTCTGGAGGGTGATGGTTTGTCATAAGGCTCTGATACTCCACCACTGCTCTCTTCCCTACTGCAAGATCAACTCTATGATCATCTATTATGGGACTGACCACTGCTCAGTTCCACTGATGCACTATGTGCCCTATGCTCAACTGTGATTACCTCATATAGATCTTTGTAGTAATTCTCTTGCCTCCCCTCTCTAATAAGTTCCTGTGATGTGTTAGTGACAGATCCTATGCATGCAGCCGAGAAATCAATAACCCTTTGCTCTACATCTTGAGCTTATATCACTGCCATATCCCTCTCCAACCATAGAGTGTCTTTCTCTATACAAAGTCCATCTCTCTCAATCTACACAGTCTAGAGGTTAGCCTCTAGAGCCTATATCCTCACTTGTAGACCTTGTATCTCTTGATCCCTATCCTCCTCCTCACCCTTGATAGGTATATCCTCAAAGTCCTCATCTCCATGCATAATCCTATCTCGAAGGATGCACTCTACCTCACCAATCTCACCCTCCTCCTCTAGTTGCTCCTCATGTCCCCCCACCTTTGGTTGCTCTATTACCATAGCAACCACATCTGTTAGTATGTCTACCTACTCACCCTCAATCTCTAGCTTCTCTCCCTCTATCTCCATATCCTTTTGCCTCTCATCCTATCTCCTCTCCTCATGTCCCTCCTCCTCTCCCTCCTCCTGAATAGGAAAAAGTGACCTATGTTATCTCCTAAACCTCTATCTTTTTCTCTTCCCTTCACCTCCATCGTCATCACCCCTACCACCTCCTCATCCTCCATCTCCTCTCCCTCCTCCCCTTAGGCCTCATGGGCCTCGCCCTCACCAAACTACAAGTGTTGGATTCTTAGGATTTTTCAGTGGTTATGGCCTATATGCCTATCATCAAGAATTGTACTTGACTATGGTCCTTGTATCTACAGGTTTACCCCTTCATTCCCATGGAAATTCCTGTAAACCATCTATGCCTTGCTTTGCTATTGTCATTGGAATCACTAGGCCCCATAATTCTACCTCTCTCGATGAGCAAGCAAACTCCACAATACCTTGTGGTATCCCCTGTTGTTACCAAACTATCGAAGCACCCTATCCAACAAATAAATGTCAATTATATATTGTAATTGTACTATTCATCCAATTAGTTATTTTGGCTGCTGACACCTCTACAAATGTTGATCCTCATTAGGAAACTGTGTGCAATCCCTCCAAGGTCTCCAAATGAAGCTAGCCAAAATGTCAAGGCCATGCTGCCAATATAGTGACACACATGGGTGTGTGTCACTACACCTCTATACATATATACATATGGTATGTTGGCCCCAACTAGTGACCAACTGGTAGACAAAACACTGCAATGTGCTCCCAAGCCTAGATCATCAGAAGTGTAACACCACAACTCATAAAATTTCCACTCCGGTAAGCTATGTCATGCAATGGAAAGTACACCATCACCAATAAACAATGCCCCCATGCATACAAGGTATCCCTGGCCATCATCCTCACAATCATCTCCCCCTACCAAACTAGAAAACCATGTTCTTAGTGATCTAGTATAACAACCCTTGACAATCAGTGTACATAATACATAGTCAAATTGCTTGTACCGATCTGCCAAGGTCTCCCACTTGATCTTATATCAGTCCACTCCCAGGTCCCTCACATTCTCATAAACATAATATGTGGTAAATGCCTAGTATCCTCAGCTTGGATCATATCTGATCCACTCACCTTGGATAGACAATCTCAGGATCCTGTAAACATCCTCTAATGTGATAGTGGCCTCTTCATTTGGTAGATGAAATGAATAAGTCTTTGAATGCCATCTAATAGCCAATGCAGTCAGCATCCCCCTGATCACCCTAATGATGGGCATAAATGTCACATGGAATAAGCCAAGATGCCACAACCTACATTTTTCAGTGCTGGTCAACTGGTCCCATAATTGGTATGTATCGGGTGGTTGCGACTCTCATGTATAGATCATATCATGTCTAGTCTATGGTAAAAATGACAAATAATATGTTAGTTAAGTAGATTATATAAACCTATTTGGCACATGTGATAACAAGAATTTAATCTTATCCGAGGGAAAAATATTTACTAGTCAGTTGCATCACTAAATTTATCAATTGTGTCACTCCCTCACACTTGCATCGTATACTTTTGCAAATGCACTACAGGGGCATGATTGCATACAACCCCTAATCATATGTGGACTAAAACTATAGTTGTGTCACTTTTAAGGAAATTGTGATAAAGCCTATTCAGTTGCACACAATTAAAGCCACTTGCATCGCACATTTGCAGTTGCATCGATTTCTATTAATTGTGGTGCAAATTTTCAAAACCTAATCTACCCTAAGCATGTTCTAGACAATTGTGTCAAATCATAGACAATTGTGTCAAATCGTAGGAAATTGTGTCGATTGCGATAACACTTACAGCTAACGCGAAATGACACAATATGCTGTTAATTTTTCCTACTACCTAAAATGCAGAAATGCAAAATTGACAAAGTGGGTTTCTAGGCACTTGCTAGCTCTCTTGTGCTCTCTAGTCATTTGAAGGTTTTCATGTGGTATGCTTGATGCTCGTTGTGGCGAACAGGTGACATCTTCGTTCAAAGCTCCTCACTTGCCAATCTCCAAATGTTCAAATGAGTCCTTTTACCCTCCAATTTTCTATTTATACCTCCTAAAAATTAGGGTTTTAATATGGTTTGTGTTGGTTGTGCTTGGTCAAAGCCTTGAAAATTCATTTTTTCCAACCTGAAGGTCTTGAAATTCATTTCTCTCACCATTGTTTGCATTCTTGCCTATTAATTTGAGTTTTCAAAACAATTTACAAATTTTTTGAAATTTTTTAGAAAATTTGCAAAAAAATTCCAAAGGGAAAATTTTGACTAATTTTTCTTTGACAATGTAGACATGTAAAATTAGCATCATGCACTCAATTCAAGTTTATCCACTCATTAAATAAATCAAATTCACATTCATCCTTTCATCAGGTAAATCAATTTCAATCTCCTAAAGGTCATCAACTTTATTTAATTTAATCTTATCATTATCACCCTTAGCTAAATAAATCAAATATTTATTTAACTAAATATTTATCATCTTTCATCTCCTTTTTGATTTAGTTTAATCTTTAAATCTAAAGCAAAAAGGTTAAATCACCTAATCCTCTTTTTAATTAACTAAATGAGGATTAAATCTAATCTAATGCTAATCCTAATCACTTGTATTATCTAGATTTTGTCACTTGCACATATAAACTAATTTATTGATTTATTAAATCAACATTTTCCATCAACATGGCATCTTTGAGGAATATTCCCTCAAGTTTGAATTCAAAATCAAGTGGACATGTACATCCAACAAAGCAATTAATAAGCTCTTACATGTCCCCCACTCAGCATTTACTCTCAAATTCAAATTTGAAATCTCCCTCTCTTTGGCACATTGACCAAAATGTGCTCATCCTCCAGCCTATCACAAGTTGACAAGTGGCCTCTTTTCATTGGCTTGTTTTTTATCCCACATTGCTCTCTCATAAGCATTCTTTCAACTTGAGAATCTTTAAATAGAGGCTTCATCCTTCAACAAATCCTCCACAATTTGATCCACAATCTCTTGCAAAGTCACTCTCTTAAACTGAGAATTGATTTTTCCCATCCACTCCATCATCATCATTGGCATTATATCATTTAGCTTATCTTTTAGCTTATCTTAGTAAGGGTTGAAAAATGACTATTTTCCACAATAGCACCAATCCACTATGGGATAGGGTTTGGTCATGATTTTATGTATAGGGATGTTTTATCTTATGTGCTTGATTCAACTAACAACTCATGTTTGTTTGTTTTTGAGCCAAAATGCAGATTTAGCATCCACATGATAGAATGCATTGTATCAAAGAGAGGCAAAATGTAGACACTAAAAATTGTCCTAGATTTGTGACTCTTAAATTCTTCATCATTCCCCTTTTCGTCTTTTATTTTGTAAAGTCACAAGTCTTCTATTAATTAAATAATTTTAATTTCTTAATTAATTTATTTCTATCTCTATTCATTTATTTAATTATGTCACTAATTAAGTTCCCTCCTTTCAAAAATTAAATAAATTCTTATTTATTTAATTTTTATACCACTTTCCACCATAATTAAATAATTATTTAAATTATTTAAATATTCCTTGTCTCTTCTTTCATAAATTAAATAAAAATTTATTTAATTCAAAAATTCCCTTTGTCATACTCTTCTATAATTAAATAATTATTTTTAATTATTTAATTATTCATTGGCCACCTAAATTAAATAATTTTTATTCTTTAATTTCTCCTATCACCTCTTTACTAGTGCCAATCTTATTTTCCACATCAAGTCTTTATCTATCCATGTCTCAATTAGCCTACACCCTTGATTAAATTATTTATAATTTAATCTTGACCATTAATCCTCATAATGTTGCCCTAATGCTAGTCCTTACCTCATCTTCATTCGTGGCCATTGATCATTGACAATCAATCTCATCCATTCATTCAAAATTAACTTTCCTATTAAAGACTTCTGTCATTGTCATTTCTTCATCTTAGACATCTTGGAGAATCTACAAGCTTTCTAGAGTCATCTTCCTACCTTGCTATCAAGTCATCAAGTCAAGTGGATCTATAGTCATTTAGAATCTTCAATATTTTCCTTAGTCATTGTCATAGGCCATTATTGCATACTCAAAATCTCTAAGGGAAATCATCATATTCAAGCAAAATGGAAAAATGCAATGAAAGTGAATCAATGGTAGCATGAAGATTTGGTAATATTGTTTTATGTTTTATGTCTTTATGCTTATTTGTTTGTGCTTCATTGTTTATGAGGGTTTGATTTATATACATTATTGCCTAACCTTGATAATTTTAACCCTGAATACATAAACTAATTAATAAACTTCAAGTTCCATTAACCTTTTTTCTCCTTTTCCATCTTCATCAATTCTAAGCAGTATTAACTTCTTCAAAGTTCTACTAATGTGTCTAAGAAACAGGATATACGATAAACTTGTAGTTCCATCATCTTTTCTTTTAACGTTCCATCTTCATCAATGCCTTTGTATCCTTATCCTCTTTTCATATGTCTAATAGTATCTTTCATCCATGTGTTGATTTTCTCTTCAGTCGCTACTCTGGTTTTTACTTCATACAAGGCATTTCGGTGGTTTATGTTTGGGACCAATCAGCCGTTGGAGAATAATAGTTCTTGTTTATTTGTTTAATTGACACCATGATGCTCTTTGGTTCTAGCCAAGGAAATCTCTTTCATCAGCACTAGAATTTGCATCCAATCCGGCACCTCTATAAATGTTTCCTTTAGGGTTTCTCTATTCTAAATTATTCTACCATGATTGTGCATCCAAAATGCTCTTTGGTTCTAGCCAAGGACATCTCTTTCATGAGCACTGGAATGCTTGATGGACATTGGCACAAGCACCATTCGAGTTTTAGTGGTGAAAATTTGTGAAACCCTTCAAATTATGTGGAAAGCAAAGAACTTGGAGAGCCATGGCCATTACAGGCGGTGAGAAACTGCCGACACTATTGACATCTTTCAATATGTGGATGAATTTTGATTATTCGGCATTAGAATGGCTGGTATTTGACAATGTTATGGAAAAGCCTGCTATCAGTGGATGACAATGCTAACTTGTAACTACAGGGTGAATTCCATGTCACTTCATTTGGTATATAGGTCTGTTATACAATGCTTTTGCATGGAAAAGCATATGCTTTTTTCTATTCTTGTCTAGGATATACTAGTTTTTGTTAGGAAACATCGATATATGTTTTTTATTTTTCAATTGCTGTTAATTAATATGTTCAATTATGTTGTGGCCACTATTTCCGTATCTGTTATATGCAACCTTTTGATAGTTAGGATGTCCTTAAATTGTTTCATTCTTAATCTATAACACATTTGTGTGGTTAACTTGTATCGAAGCAAATTGAACTGAACCTGGCAAGGTGAATCTCATTTACGGTACTGAAGTTTTCAATGTGCAGTATCCCGATAATAGGAGGCAAGGATTTAGATCTCCATCTTCTATACGAAGAAGTGACAGCTCGTGGTGGGGTAGAAATGGTAAGACGGTTAAAATCTCCTTATCTGATTATTATGTTTTTAGGTAAACATGTTTAATTTTAAATCCTGTTTTTATTAAGATTGACTTTCTTCTTAGCTTCCTATTATACTGTTCGTTCAATTTTAACATCATCGAATCATCAAATTTATGGTTCAATTTGCACTACAGAAAGGACTGCGGTCCTAAATAGCACAATATCTGATGCACTTAATATTGATTATGTCATGCATCTGCCTGTTTTTTCCAACACAACCAAAGGTTTATGCATACTTATTTGCTTCTCATATAGTTAAGCTTTCATGTTTAATATTCAGATATACACATGATATGGACTTTAGAAGATATAATTGTGCATGTGTGTCCACATTCAAGAATGTATATTGTGTTGGCATATCTGTAATCTAGTTAAACCCTGTAATTTTATTTTGAAAAATTGATATAGCTATAAGGAGAAAGAAATTTGAAATGTTTACATTTCTTGATTTTATGATGGTGAAACAGCAATGTAGTGAACTGTTTAGATATTATATTTTCACAAACCGGGACAGAGCTATTACTTGGTAATTTGGCAATTGCATTTTGATCAGAGTTTAAAGCTTACAGTTGAGACTCGCTCTATCACGACACAGGTCATTAAAAATTGGAAATGGAAAGACATCTGTTTGGTGTTCGACTTTTCTAAAACAATTACGAGTGCCTCGTTTGCTTTGCCAAAGTCTTAATTCTTGTTTGCTTCACATTATTAGAATGTTTACTTCTTTCAGCGTAAGGGTCTGTAGTGCCATAACCTGGTATTTAATTGTTATTTCAAACTGTGCTATGTTCACATAAAGATTGTTTATTTCTCACATAATTGTATACTTTCTGTTGTTTAAGCAGTTTCACTCCCTTCAGTATCTCCAGCTTGCCATTCGCTGCCAGAGACAGAATGCACACATTAACCTTCAGAGGGTCCTGTAGTAGATATGAAAAAGCAAAAAATTGATTCTACCCAAGCATTTGGAGGTCCTTGCTTGTAACCAATATTTTAAATAATTCATTGATTAGGGACTGACCTTTGTAATCCTACTGTAAACATTTGTGCATATTAATAAATTCAATCATAAATACAACTTTGATGCAGTTAACCCGACATCATCTATAGGAAGGGTCGTTACTGGCTGTATTGGCGGAAAATTTGAGCATGGTTACCTAGTCAAAGTGATAGTTGGGAGAGAGAAAATGAGGGGTGTTTTGTACCATGTTCCTCCTTCCAGCACTGTACTACCGCATGCAACTGTATCTCCCTTTATGAATAGCATGGTTAATGAGCTCAAAGCCTCTGTCACGAAACATCAGACTGAACACAGGCTGAAAAAGAAACTAATGATTAGGAAGGATCCGAATGCACCAAGGTAGAACAGAACTGGCTATGACTTTTTCTTTGCTGAGCAACGAGCTAGATTGAATTCAACTCAACCAGATAAGGATATAGCAATAAGCAAGATGATTGGAGATCTATGGAATAGCCTTTCAGAGGATGAAAAACTTGTATGTAACATACAAAATTAGTGTTTTACTTATAACCATATATACAAAATGTTTATATTGAGTTTATACTAATTTGTTTTTTATGGCAGCCTTATCAAGAGCATGGTATACAAGAAAAAAAGTGTTATAGTAAAGAGATGAGTGAATACAAGGAAAGATTGCGACTTCAGGCTCAAGGTGTTGTGGCTGGAACCAGCGGTTCTTGAGTAGCTTGCAGATGGAGACAAAACATGATCACATGAGTGATATTGATTTGAATGTAGTCAAATCAGTAGAACTTAAACAAGAACTCATACCATACCAGGAGCAGGTTGTTTCAGAGAGCAACTCTGTGACAAGCAGTAGTAACCATCGAACTCTTGTTCCAGGAAATTCTGATGTGAATGCCATAAAGAATTTAACATCTGAGGATGGATATCCTGCTACTATTGATTTGCAAGACATGGGAAAGAAGTAGTTTGAGTTGGATTTATTAAATCAACAGAAGCCAGTTTGAGTTAGGAATAAACTTAGTTGTACCACAGATATTCCATTCTATACCAAATGTCGTGTAGGTTAAATAGGTAGTATTAAGTACATCCTACTGTAAGTTTATAGAAATTAAATGCACTTTTCTTGTTGCAAACAAGCAACAGATTTTGTCCATATTTGACAAGTGCTGCGAATATGATAGGGAGGGGGTTGGAGGAATCAATCACAGATTCCTGCTCTAGGTCTTGCTTGCAAGACCTCCTTGGTGTTTTGCTTCACCATCTTAACCTATAGGACCCTTCTCATGTATAGGTACCCCTGGTTCTCCTGGCCAACCCCACTACTATCACAATTCAATCTACCAAGTCAAATCTTGGTGCAATCTTGCATCTCACCTTAGCCCTTAATTCACCCTAAAGGCTACAATACCTCCTAGGCTTGAATTTTGATTTGTAGGGGCGTGGAGGTGTTTCTATTCATTGAAATCCATCCAATTTTGGTTCTTGAGGGTCCTCCTAGCTCCAAGTCTTGGTCGCTTTCACCAAACCCTCATTTAGGTATTTTACGCCAAAGGTGTATCCTATTTGAGCTTTACCAAGCTCATATTGTCTATTGGCGGATAAATGGATAGAAGTGTTGGACGACTATCAAAATGATCGTGCCCGTTTCTTTCTCTCTATACCATGCCAAAATGGCTGAATCGAAATACTGATGGAAACATTTACAAGCGTCCAAATGTGTGTTGATCCTCTGCAAGCGTTGTTCAACAGCTTCATTTTCCATCTCTTTCCTTCACAAATCTCAAAACCCTTCAATCTGTTATAATTGTCTTTGCCCTATGAACGCTCTGCTTTTACGCTCTCATTTTTTTGCAGGTACTGACATTGTTGCTCCTTGCTTGTGTGAAACGGGGGCTTTGGAACAGGGTATGGACATCCATCAAAGCACAAAGGATAGAGGAATTTTGTCAGATCTAATTGCAACTGCCCTGTTAGACATGTATGCAAAATGTGGAAGCATAGATAAGGCACATGAAGTGTTTGACAAATGTGGTCTCATCGACTGTAATGCTAGTAGGAAATGCACAAAATGGATTTGTTGAAAAGGCTTTAGAAATTTCCAAGCAAATGCATCTATTAGGTTTAAAGCCAAATTTTGCAAACTTTGCTAGCATCCTCATTGACCATGCCAAAATGGGAGCTTTGGAAAGATAGAGAGGAAGCTCCAATTCCAAAAAAATATTATTAAATTGTCATCCTGAAGCTTTGAAGATCAGTTGAAGAAATTAATAGTAAGAGCAATGATCTTCAGTAGGCTGGACTGGTCGTCAACACTGCTCATGTGGCGTCGTCACTGGTCCACCCGTGCATGGCACTCCACTCTCATGGGTCCCTAATGGTTCTTTTTTCTGTGTTTTTCCCCAACAGTATAGGAACCCTAAGAACGATGATACATCTGCTTGGGGGAGGCAAGCAAAATACACACAAGTTCAACGCTTGCAATCCAAGGCACGCAGCAAATCTGGTGTCAGGGGACTACTCTTCTTCTCCATGGCTTCCCCTGCGGTCAAGTTCAACCTTTTTTTAATTTAATATTTCTTCAATCCTAACTTGACATACCAGTAGTTTTATGTTCACATATTTCATCAGTCCTAGAAAACATAAGTATCTTGCTTTTCAGCCTATATTTTGATTACATATAGCCAAACACTCAAACCATAACATCAAAAATCTAAAGATATTATCATTTATCTTTCAACTACATCAGTCAAGAGAAATTACTGCACGGATTGCTACATTCCCAATACAATTAGATATTGTAGCTAAACTTCCTCAACTAAAGGGATCTCCCCTACCATACAAAACCCATGTATGCTTTCTTAGGACTGAGGAATGTAATATGGGGATAGAGGGGTGCACAGAAAACTTATCCCCACATTCTCAAAATGCAGAGGATGACTGGGGAATATCGCAGGGGCATTTTGCCCATTTCTTCATGACCTAAAGGGGTATGTCCAGATATTCCCTAAGATGCCTGTCAAAGGGAGAAGCAAGCATAGAAGAAATGACATTTTGATGCCCTCAGCTGTCTTTATGTGCAAACTACAAAACCCTGCCCCTAATTACTCAAAAAATTACCTTTTGCAATCATAGATTACAATATGCCTGGGAATGTTTTCATTAATGTGCTTTACAGTTAAATTTATTGGTGCCTGGTAATGTTTTCATTTATGTTCCACAATGTTACTGTTCAATTGGTGCTTCGTAAAGTTTTCATTTATGTTCCACGGTGTTTCAGGGACAAGGACAACGGGGTATAACAGATTACATTTCGGGGACGGCAGTCCAACTGAGCACTTTTTGGGGATGGTTACACATCACTCTCACTCACACACATATATACACTTAAGGCCTTTTGTTTAACGTTTTCTGCTGCTGAGTAGAGAAAGTAATATGGCTGTGTTCATTGAGAACATGGTGCACTTGAAAGGTTGGCCAATTGGAGTCTATGAAAGTAGTCGCAAAATGTTTTTGTTGTACATAAAAACAAGTCCCTTGAACCTGTACATACCAAAGAGAAATTATAGACCCAAAAAAAAAGGCTATGTTTCCTTTGTGCAGCAAGCAAACATAGGTTGCACTACTGTCTCAGAATAACATCAAGCTAGAGCTAGCAAAATCTGTCGATACATTACTTATATTGCTACAATCTGCCATTTTAGTTACCTATGCAAGGGGGGACAACTAAAATACAGTGGACGCACTGTTTGCTTTCCTCAAGATATATTTGCAATTGCATCCTACTTGCCTAGGCATATTACTGATCTTGATATACTAATAGTTAAATGGTAAATCAAAGACCGTTTTTGGCTTAATTTGTTCATGCACTTGAAAGAAGTCATATGCTTGAGTTCTATTGGGAAGTAAACATGATGGGGCTCTCAAAATATAGCTTCAATGGTTCTCCTCCGAAGTATTTCTCTGGGTAAGAGAAAACATGTGAATAGGTTTGCTAATCCATTTCATTTCTGATTTTGGAATTCATTAATCTGGCAGAAATTTCCTATGGAGAACTGGATGAATCGCAGTAGAATTCCCACCTCATGGATTTCAAACAAAGTGCCTTCTTTATATTTGAAGTATGTACTGTCTCTACTAGCCTTGAATCAATTCAGCCTCTATATGTTATTTAAGGTTAGATAATTTAATTGATGTTATAGACGATAATACCTAGATGCCTCTGTTCTGATCTGATTAGTTGACTCTTGATAGTTTGCTGGATAATATAAATTCATGACTTCACTGCTACAGTTTTTAGCGTGGTCTGATTGGTAATTTGCTTCTTCTGACTAAACTGTTTAATTTAGGAAATTGCTGAACCTTTTTTAACATGAACAGGCATACCCATGCTATATGGAAGCATTGCCCTTACAACCAACTTTTGCAATTGCATGGTCAAATTTGGTTGGCTTGTTTATGGAAGCAGGAGATTATACGAAAGCCCTAGCATATTATAAGGTTAACTGATACACTACGCCTAATATTTCACAGATTACTTGTTGGGATTTCTCTCTTTGAAGAAGTCAACGTTCTTGTGGGAAAAAGATGCAGCACAATATTGGAGATTTTTTTGTGTTCACGGGTATCTTTCAATGTGGAACAACTTCCTACAATAGTTTGTTTATTGTGATTTTGATCTTGATTGTTGGTTTGATTGTTGGTTTTTATATGCAGGAAGAAATCAAACTTAAGCCGAATTTTGCTGAAGCTCATTTGAATCAAGGGAATGTGCTTAAGGTAAATTGTTTTTGTTCTTTGGAGCTTACTATTCACTTTCAGCTGCAAAATGTTAGATGTTTCTCTTCATTTGTTTTTTATTTGCAATTTCAGACAATGGCAAGGCCTCAAGAGGCAATTCTATGCTATAAGCGAGCAATTCAAATAAGACCTTGACTATGCAATTGCTTATTGGAAACAAGTCTTTAGTCAGGTTGAGTTTAGTGATAGGGAGTTGGTGGATACAATATGGTTGTGTTGTAGGGAATTTGGCAAGCGAATGCATTACAAGGAAGCTATAGTGCTGGATACATCATTCTTAGAAGCCTACAACAACTTGGTATGGCTATAAGGATGCTGAGTATAAGATTTCTCTAATTCTTACGAGAGCAGACCTATAATGATTCATCATTACAGTTTTCTATGTCTTAAGTAAATAACTGTTTGAGATCAAGCCAGCCTATAATTGGATTATTCAAACTATCAGTGATCTATTTTTCCTGATTAATTGATTTATGACCTAAAATGCAAACTAATCGAAGGATGCGATTCCAATCAATGTATTTGCATGTAAATGTTCACATACCTCAAAAAATGTGATGTATAGCAGCATTTATATCTTCTGTTCCATACTTCTATTTGCAGTCCTCTACTTGGATCAGCTATGAGAAAATTAGGTTTGTGATGTACAGAAAATACATAAAACTTGTCAAAAAAATCTGTTTTATAGTTTAATTTAGTTAATTTACAAACTGATTCTGATTTTCCTCTTGACATGTATTCAAGTGGTATGAAGAAATGATTCTTTTAGTTGAGATGTAAATGATGTTACCATTTAACAGAATTTATTTCTTCCTACCTGATTAATTCAATACTTACGAAATACAAATATAACTATACATTGCAACGAATTCTATCATGACTATTCAAAATGAAACAAAAAAGATAATAGAATTTGATGTAATCTTGTGATAACCCAGGTTAGGTTGTGACATTTGATCATGTTGAAGTAACTGCATCCAAAAAAACTTGGTTTTATAATATGTTGCAGTAATTTCATCGAGAAAACTGGTTTTATAATTTATAAGTGCAATAATGGAAATTTTATTCTTTGAGCTCTAACTCATTGTAGCATTACTGTGATGGTGTGATGCCATTTAATTTACTTTGTAGTCCGTTGTACTGTGTGAGACCCCAAATTGGGATATGAGGAATTAAAAAAGGAGAAGATGCCATTTGCAAGATACCATATCCACACTAACGAAAAATCTCATTGATTTTTTTCTTAATTCTAATGACATTGACAATACTTTGAAATGGATTCTCCATGCAACTACATCTATAACTCAGACAGTGGATAAAAATGGCAAAGAGGAAAGAGGTGGAGGTAATTCCGTTTGACGAGCAAGAGCTTCTACTTTGCTTCCTTACAAGAAACAACAAATTATTTTGTGATATTAAAAAAAACTCCAAAATTGCATATTCACAAATTGTGGGGAAAGAGCAATTTCTTTTAAATTGTTTTTGAAAGGAACTTAAAATATAATAGTAGCAAAATAATAATATATAATGCTAATATTATGGTTACATTTATTATTATATATAATATTTAATATTACAACTTATTAAATATAAACTATATTATTATTATTATTATTATTATTATTATTATTATTGTTAAGAGGGGTAAATGCTTTTGACCAGAACTATGAACCAATAAAAAATCTAATAGTTTAATTGACCTTCAAAGAGAGAGCAAGAGAGAGGAGGGAAAAGAATTTCTATAATATAGAGATATATATATAAAAGAGAAACTCAAAAGATAGAAAATGAGAGAAAGAGAGATTTAGATAGATATATATCTATTGAACTATCTCTACCTCTTTCCCTCCTTCTACCTCTCTTATTAACTTCATCTTTCCCTCCATCTCTCCTACTCTATATTTCTATCTCTATTTCTCTCTATGTCTTTCTATCCATATCTTTCTCTACCTCTATCTCTCTATCTCTCCATCTCTCCCTATATCTCTATCCTTTTCCCTATCCCTTTCTATCTCTCTATATCACCCTCTATCTATATCTCTCTCCCTCTCTCTTGTCTATATCTCCCTCCTCTACCTCTATCTCTCCCTCTCCCTCTCTCTATCCCCCATCTCTATCTCTCACCATATCTCCCTCCCTCGCTCCCTCCATATCCCCTATCTGTCTCTCTATCCCTACCTCTCTCGAGCGCTTTCTCTTCCCATATATCTCTATCTAGATCACTCTCTCTCTCTCTCTCTCTCTCTCTCTCTCTCTCTCTCTCTCTCCCTAGATCTCTATATCTCTCTATATTTCTTCTTCCATCTCTCCCTCTATCTCTATCTTTTTATCTCTTCATCTCTCTCTACCCTATATCCCTCCATCTCTATTAATCACTATCTCTCAATCTTTATCTTTCTATCTCCCCCTCTTTCATTATCTACCTCTCTCACCTTCTCTATGTATTTATCTCTTCCATCTCTATCTATCCTTCTCTCTTCTCTCTCTTTATCTCTCCCTTTGCTTCTCTCCATATCCCTCTCCTCCATCTCCATCTCTATATATATCTTCCTCTCTATCTCTATCTCCTTACCCCCCTCTCACTCTCTCTCTCCCGCTCTTCCGTTATCTATATATCCCTATTTCTATCCCTTTCTATCTGTCTATCTCCCTCTCTCCCTATTGCAAACATAAGATGATCTTCTTGATAATAGATCCCTATAAGTGAACACATAGTTGATTTGAAGTTATCACTTTTCCACTGAGACCTCTATTTCACAAACAACGCCATTTGATAAATGGACTGCACAAATGTATGCAAAAAAAAAAGACCAAAATTTTCCTTAATTGACCTTGCAAAACTCTTCGGCATATCCATTGCACACCAAGGTGCAATTGCTAGTTAATATAATAGGAGGTTGACATGTTGCTCCTGCATGATGCTCACTTTCTGAATCCTCATTCACATTCTCATGACCAGCTCTCACAAGACCTGAGGACACCTCGGGAGAGAAGAATGTGGAAGTACCCAAAGACAACATGTTTTCAAAAGGTGGTGGTGCCTTTGAAACAACTGATCCTTCTTGAGTATAACTGAATGGAGCCGCGAGAAAAGTGTATGATGGAAAAGAGGAATCTCTCATCACCAGTCCATGGGTGGTTTCCATAGTTTTTGAGATTGCATGCCCATTAATGGTTGTAGGTACACTATTGTCTAAGCAGGAAGATATGTTCCCAATGCTTTCCAGTACATTAATGGTTGGAGGTTCGAAGCTCAGCAGATTGTATAGAGAATCATTTCTGCTCATAATGGCTTCCACATCATATCGGCTTGGGTCAATATTTCTAATGGCATTTTCTCCTCTGAATTTAATGGAGGCAATGTCCTAAGCTTCAGCAGCCTCTTCCTCTGTGTCTGTGAATTCAAACAAGAATCATTAGCCTCTTCCGTCAGTTTGTAGTATAATGTTTCCAATAAATGTTTATGCAGTACTTTGAGCTGTCGTTCATTATAAATGCATCCAATAATCAAACCAGATGAAAAGGCTAATGATTATTATTTGAGGAAGAGGCTACCCAAGCATATGACATTGCCTTCATTGAATTCAGATGAAAAAATGCCATTACAAACTTTCACACACCATTATGAGCAGCACCCAGCTCGTAGAAGGGAAATTAAAGCGGATTAGTGTTGAAGAAGTACAAGATTGGAAAGCACTGGGGACGAAGAAGATTCTCTATACAATCTACTGAGCTTCGAACCTCCAACAATTAACGTGGAAAGCGTTGGGAACATATCTCCCAAAGATGGACTTCATATCTCCCTATCCACGTATTGGGTCCCACGTATGCCTGCATTGGGTACCACATAATGTTACTTTAAACTAGCCCTTTATTTGGTATTGGTATATATATGAGAGATAAAATATATGTATGAACAAGCTTGGTAACTCCACGGTAGACTGAACTTCTCTGGCCAAACCAGTTGGATGGCGTATTTGTTAGATACATCAAGCTCTTATGGTAATATTCTGCAAATGGATACGAATTTAGCATTAGAATCCACAGTTTAGTGACTGTCAATAATTCAGCACATGCCAATTGTAAATATTATACTGAGATTATATCTCCTGTTTCCTTCACTGTTATCATTATTTTATTTGTGTTACAAAGGAAAACAAAATCAAAATACAAGAGCATCGCTTAGGCCTGATGATGTGAAAAATGTTACAAACCTTTTTTACGGTTCCTAAATATGAAAATAAATTGAAGTCTCTTAGCCTCGGAGGAATAGGAAAATTAGATCTTCTCCTCTACCATAAGATACTGTAGAAATTTTATTACTCACATATGAATAATTGGTATTACTATTTAATGTTTACCATCTATTGCGATAGACTTATTTGACTATAATCATAAAACAATCTGTCAACATATTTTGATATGGTTCAATGTCCTACAAACCATACTTGGTTATTACTTACAAGAGTATTTTTAGAAAAAATATAAATATTATCTTTAATATATGAAATAAGGCAAACCCTGCAATAAATACACATCAATATGTGAAATGGGTAAAGCTTTAAGTGCAAAATATGTTGACAATTACAAGAGTATTTTCAGACAATATAAATGTTATCTTCAATATATGAAATAAGGAAAAATATACAATAAATAAGCATCAATATGTGAAACGGGTCAAGCTTTAAATGCAAAATATGTTGACATTAACATCTGAAATTTGGCCTAGTCCCTTATCTTCAACATATGAAATTAAGAAAACTCTGCAATATATAAGCATCAATATGTGAAATGGGTCAAGCTTTAAATGCAAAATATGTTATTAACATCTGAAATCTGGGCTTAATCTTGGAGAAAAACTCTATGGTTAAGTGTGTTTGAGTTGGAGTAATACTGGGATGGGCGACTTTCTAGGAAGGCCAGTGCTTCACCTTTGTGAGCATCACCTAGATTCAATGAGGGCTAAGTGGACCATTCATTATAATGAGAGATGGGTTCTTGTGAACCACTATTCATGAAACATGGGTCAATGAGTTTGACTGGTAAAACTACATGGTTGAATCTTAATAGCAATATCACAATCTGAAATCTGACCTAGTACCTCATCAATATATGAAAATAGAAATAATATTGAAAAAGATACAAATGATATTTAAAATATCTAGTAAAAAATTAACACCATCATTCAATACCAAATAAATTAAATTTTAACCAGTAAGAACAACACAAACATATATTAATGAAATATCAAACTAACACCTTCAATCTTTTAGGTGGTCCTCAATGTGTGTCATTGATAGAAAGGAAATTAGATCACATACCTTGTGACTTCACAATTTTCTGGATACAATTTGTTTGAGGTGAATTTGTCATGGTGGTGAATTTTTCTATGGTGAATTGTTGAATTTTACTAGAGCCAATGTGAACACACCATGCACAGTTATATCTTCTAAAATCCATATCATGTGTTTTTTTTTAATATTAAACATAAAAGCTAACTATATGAGGAAGGAAATGAGTATGAATAAACCTTTGTTTGTGTTAGATAAAACCGGCAGATACATGGCATAATCAATGTTAAGTGTGTCAGATATTGTGGCATTTAGGAACGCAGTCCTTTCTGCAATGTCAATTGAACCATAAATTGGATGATTCGATGATGTTAAAATTGAGCAAACAGTATAATAGGAAGCTAAAAAAGAAGAGTCAATCTTAATAAAACCAGGATTAAAAATTAAACATGTTTATCTAAAAACTTATTAGTCAGATAAGGAGATTTTAACTCTGTCTTACCATTTCTACCCCACCACGAGCTGTCACTTCTTTGTATAGAAGATGGACATCCAAATCCTTCTACTTTTATCGGGATACTGCACATTGAAAACTTCAGTAACTTAAATGAGATTCACCTTGCCAGGTTCAGTTAAATTTTCTTTGATACAAGTTAACCACACAAATGTCTTAAAGATTAAGAATGAAACAATTTAAGCACATCCTAACTATCAAAAGGTTGCATATAACAGATACGGAAATAGTGATCACAAGCATAATTGAACATATTTCTTACTAGCAATTGAAAAATTAAAAACATAAATCGATGTTTGCTAACAAAAAGTAGTATATCCTAGACAAGAATAAAAAAAAGCATATGCTTTTCCATGCAAAAGCATAGTATAGAAGACCAATATACCAAATGAAGTGACATGGAATTCACCCTGTACAATGTTTGACTCCAGAACGTGATAAACTATTAAAAACACTATAGTTACAAGTTAGCATGGTCATCCACTGATAGCAGGATTTTCCATAACATTGTCAAATACCAGCCATTGTAATGCCCAATAATCAAAATTCATCGACATCTTGAAAGATGTCAATAGTGTTGGCAGTTTCTTTGCCGCCTGTAATGGTCAGGGCTCTCCAGAAGTTCTTTGCTTTCCACATAATTTGAAGGGTTTCACAAATTTCACACACTAAAACTTGAGTGGTGCTTCTGCTAATGTCCATCGAGCATTCTGGTTAAATAATCATGGTAGAATAATTTAGAATAGAGAAACCCTAAAGGAAACATTGATAGAGGTGCCAGATTGGATGCAAATTCTAGTGCTCATGAAAGAGATGTCCTTGGCTAGAACCAAAGAGCATCATGGTGTCAATGAAAGAAATAAACAAGAACTAGTATTCTCCAAGGGCTAATTGGTCCCAAACATAAACAACCAAAATGCCTTGTATGAAATAAAAACTAGAGTAGCAACTCAAGAGAAAATCAACACATGGAAGAAAGATACTATTAGACATATGAAAAGAGGATAAGGATACAAAGGCATTGATGATGATGGAACATGAAAAGAAAAGATGATGGAACTGCGAGTTTTTCATATATCCTATTCCTTAGACACATTAGTACAACTTTGAAGAAGTTAATATTGCTTAGATTTGATGAAGATGGCAAAGAAGAACAAAGGTTAATGGAACTTCAAGTTTTTTAATTAGCTTATTCCTTAGTATCCTTTTCCTGCAGTCCCATATGCAGGTATTGAGTCTTGAGTCCTAGAAAACAGTTTAGTTCTATTTGAATCTTGTGTTACTTAAGTATATATTTTTTATCGTGTATACATAATAATTGTGCATCTTATGTAAACTAGCCTAGTGAGGCAATTGATAATTTGATGGAGCCTTGTATATATTGAACTTCTAAGGTATTACTGCTTCTGAAACCTGTTGCAACTAGTAGATAAGTGACTTTCATAAACCATTTGTGTATGTTAACTGAATAGCATTCTCTTAAAAAAAACAAAAAAATAATGTTGCACCTTCAAAAACATGATACTTGGAAGGGGTAAGGAAGGAGGTGCACTCGAGAATGTACAGCTTAGGGAAGCTAAATGGCTTGGGAAGTATGCATCTACAGGAAGCAGGTTATTATGGAAGGAGGTCTGTATATGTACATTGCCAGAGAATGGGCACATGATTGGTTATGTTCTAACAGAATAATAAGTAGACCCGCACATGCCAATGCAAACCCATGGCAAAAAATTGCCATAATGCAAAACACAATTTACATAACTTACTCTGCTGATGGACTATATGCATATGGAAGCTTAAGCTTTTCCATAGCATAGTAAGTATATCCTCGCATGCCAGCTCAAAACCATGGCAAATAATTGTTACAATGCAATACGGAGTTGAACATAATATCCTCAGTATATACTTAAAATGAACGTGAGCTTTACATAACCGTACCTTCTTAATGAGCAACTTTCATGAAGAGAACACCACATACGATATGATGCTTTAAGATTGAAACTCAATGAAGGTGTCTTGGCAGGTATTGCCTAATCACCGAGTATTCGTTGGAATCGGGATACACATGTGCATATATAAAAATGTTTATAGACATACAAATATATAGTAATACAAAGGCAATATATGGATAATATAATGTGTAAATGACCAGAAAGGATACTGTGATAGTGCATAAGTGGGGTATAAAGAAGAAGCATTAAACCAAAATTCAAAATACTTCCGATAATTTTGTCCCAAATGCGGCATGAAATTTCGAGTGTAGTAAAAAAACAA
>VDFB02006054.1:0-14362 GCA_007258455.2 Sequoia sempervirens | reverse complement strand
TTAATCATATTGATCATTAGTGAAGATGGAAAATCAAAGGATAATCATTAAATTCACTCATTAGCAACAAGAAATAAATATTAGACAATCGTTCCATTAATCCTATCATCGAAATATCAAAAGAACACAACCAGACAGGAAATCCAAAAAAATCCGGATGGAACGGATTTTCGCGGACAGCCCAAAATGCCCCGGAAATAACCCCAGCCCGCGGAATAAGCCCAAACCGGGAAAATCCGGGAGTGAGGAAATTCCGCGACGACCTTGGAAACTCAAAAAATGACGAATGCGAACCAAAACTCGAATGATCACAGGATCTTCCCTACCCGAGCTCGAATGATCCCAAAACAGACGATAAGCAACAAGACCCATAGCGCAAAGGATTTAGACCCCTCGAAAGCACGCAAAGGATGAATCTCCACATCAAAATAAAGATGCCCTAATCCGAATGACCAAACCACCTGCCATTAAAACCAAAACAAGCTTTAAGGTTTAAAGATAATAGCTAAGGATTTACCTAAAGCCGCCAACATGGTATAGGGCAAGGACCGCTCAAGCACAATAAAACCTTCGTTCTGGGCCGAACACCAAAGGAAACCCTAATTTCGCACAATGACACATTTCGTGCCCGAAACAAGCAAGCAATTCAACCTAGAATCTCGTCTAAAGGATATCATCTCACAGACAAATGGAGTTCACAAGGCACGGAAAATGGGGGTTCCATAATAAAACGGATCAGACCACGGCTCTATAAATACGAAATCAAAATCAAATCAAGGGCCGACCCAAATCCAGCGATACCCAAGGCAAGAAACCCTCAATCACCACGCAAGCAAATGGAAGGGCAATGAATACATACCATGGATCAAAGCGAATGGAATTCAAGCTCAGAAAATCGACCACACGGCAAACACGTCCAAGCAATAGAAATACTAGCACCAACACTCAAGCAATCCTTGCGCAAACAAACCAGGATCAATTCTCAAAGCTTCAAATGAAAATACTCAATCACCAGAGCAAATCAAATGAATAAGTGAACTCAGAATGATGCTCAAAATGCCCTAAATTTGACCTTATACCCGCCTGAGCAAAGGTACCTCAACCATTAATGTGCGACAAGACATTTCTGACAGGTCCGGAAACTCGAGCCCCAAGTGGAATTTTAGAAAATCCCAAAATGCGCGGAGACACGGATTTCGCGGAAATGTAGAAACCGGGGAAATCAGGAAGATCGAGATTTTGGCAGAATCCGAGAAAATCTGCATGGACCGAAAAATCCCGAAGTAAGGCAAAAACCCAGAATCGGAGAATCCTGCCAGAAACGGACAAGGAACGAGGGCCCGGGAAAATCCACCAAAGCTGGAAAATCCCGGATCCAAGTGAAAACCCGAACTTAACCAAAAACTCAATTTCAATCAATTTAAACCTCAAGACAAGGCCAAAGCTAGCAAGACCAACATGTCAAGACCCTAGAATGATAAATCCAATAGAACCAAAGGTCAAGACACCGAAAAAAAGAGGGTCCCCACTCCAAGTGGGGCGTGTGTGCAAAAACTGCACAACAAATGGCGACTCTGCTGGGGAAATGCTCATGAGCATTTCGATGACAAACTGGAATCAAGAACCCAGAACCTATGGTTTCAACTCAGATACCTAGCCCCCACCTTAAGTTAAAACAAAGAAACTCCCATCCAATCAGTCATTCCTATATCAGGGTCTAAGTGTGTGCACATACATTTATTACCTACCCTCAGTTGCAAGAAGAACCAGACATGGTATGAACAAGCTACGTAAAGATTCTCACTCTAAAAGTAACCTGGATAGAGCCTCGCTGCCAGTCAGGCGTCCATAGCCCTGACGAGGTTATCGCTGTGGTCCTCCTGAATATAGCTCTACTGCCAGTCAGGTGTCTATAGCCCCGGTAGAGATATTCAGATCCCCCTGATAAGTTGAATTCCAACCTCATGATTCTCAATACATTCTTTTTCTTTTTCTATTTTTTTGCTAATGTTTCTTTCTTTTTCATTCATTTTATTCAACCTGTGAACAGTGAAGTTCACACTCAAGGCTGAGAACCGCAGTGGCACTAGAGCAGAAAAAAGATTTTTCACCTGTCCAGACCTTATAAGGACTTTTACAACTTCAAGTATATTAAGGATTAAAGGTATAAGACCCCAATATATTCCTGTTCAGACTAACTAGAAAACCTTTGTCTCAACCCAAGGACAAATGACATAGGTTAAAGAATTCATATCATGGTATTCTAGAAAAATGATCAAAGCTTGTAAGGGAAATACCAAGAACATTAGACCGGCTTTGTCACTGCTACCATACAGATGCACCCACAATCCCAAGGAGAGAAAGGACCAAAAGCAAGAGAAATGCAAAACAAAACAAACAAACCAAAGCAAACCTACTCTAACCAAACGAAACGAGCAAAGCAAAGAAAGAAATCTACTCTAACCAAAGCAAGCAAACAAGCAAACCAAGCAACCTAAACTAACTATTTACAGGGCAAAGAGCTGAGAACAGCTCAGGATTGGAAATAATGTTTCAGATACTGCCCATTGACAGGCAGTGGTATGTTCTCTCTCGTGAGAGTCCTCAGATGGAAGGCATTATCTCCCAGTATTTCGGCAATCTGGTACGGGCCCAGCCACAGTTTATCAAATTTTCCATGATTCCCTTTCTGATCATGCAGCTTATCCTAATATAGGACAAGGTCAGAAATCCTAAAAGCCTTAACTTTTTCTCTCCTATCGAACCATCACTTGACTACCCCCTGATGTTTGGCAAATTTTTCAAGGGCATTGTCTCGTTTTTCCTCAAGGTGCAATAATTCAGCCAACCTCGCTTCCCTTCTATCGTCCTCATCATAAAACTGGTTGATAAACTGTAGAGTTGAGATTTTGAGTTGGATAGGGAAAACTGGTTCCAGACCGTACACTAAATGATAAGGAGAGGTACCAATAGAGGACTTAACTCTGGTACGATCTGCCCAAAGAGCAAACCGAAGCTGGGTGTGCCAGTCTTTTGGGTTCCTCTCTAACAATTTTTGGATGACAGTCAACAGGTTCTTGTTATAGGATTCAGCTAGACCATTCCCTTGGGGATAATAATTAGATGCAAACTTAACAACAATGCCATGATCAAAGGCCCAGTTTGAGAATTTCAGAGATGCAAAGGCAGGACCATTATCACATACCACAGCAACAGGACATCCAAACCGATTGAGAATGGCAGATTCAAGAAAATCAATTACTACCTCTGATGTACACTACCTACAAGCAAAAGCTTCAGTCCATCTTGTAAAGTAATCAGTTATGGTGAGAATATACCTGTGTCCTACAGAGGATGGTGGATTGATGGGACCTATGAAGTCCATACCCCATTGAGCAAAAGGTTTTACCTCAGTGACCGGTTGGAGCGGAAGTGCTGCACACCTTTCTCTTGTTGCTGCAGTCTGACAAGTGTGACAGGTCCGTACATGATGATGAACATCCTTGAACAATGTAGGCCAGTAGTATCCTGCCCTCAAAATATGATTTGCGGTAGCAATCGCCGAACCATGACCAGTACCATATTTCTCATGAAATTCACTCATTACCCTTTCAGCTTCCTGTCTTCCAAGGCACCTCAAATAAATACCTTCATGATTCTTTTTGTATAGGACAGCTCCTTTCAACATGAAGCCGTCACTTTTCAGCCTTAAGGCTCGCCTCTGTACTGCATTAAGGTGAGCTGGAGGTCGTTGATTTAGCAGATAGTGGACTACATCATCATACCAGCCTTCTGGGGAAACTTCTTCAACATTATAGTTATGAACAGACAATTCAGGGCCTATCTCCGCCATGGTTTGGGTGAGTCCTTGTCCTCTTACCAACTTCATCGGCTGGATCTCGATGTCATACTCCTGAAGCATGGTCACCCATTTAGCTCTGCGCTCCCCTAATTCATTTTGCATCAGTAGCAACTTAACTGCAGAATTAGGAACAATTGCAAACACCTTATTTCGGAGGATATAATGCCTAAATTTCTTCACTACTCGCACCAGGGCATATGCTTGCTTCTCCACACTCGGGTACTTCAGCTCAGCATCGTTCAATGGTGCACTCATGAAAGCAATGGGATGCTCATTCCCCTCATTAGACTTTTGTGTCAGCATTCTAGCACATGAGTGGTCTGAAGCAAATGAATAAATATAAAAAGGCTTACTGTAATCTGGACTCACCAACACTGGAGCATCGACAATGGCTCTCTTAATCTCTGCGAAGGACTCCTTCGCTTCTACAGTCCACTCGACCTTGGCATCTTGCTTCAACATAGCATTTAACGGCTTCACAATCTCAGCAAATCCAGTGATGAATTTCCTGACAAAGTTAATCTTACCGAAGAAGGATTTCATCTCCTTTTTGCTGGTAGGTGGCTGAATTTTTAGGATGGCCTCCACTCTCTCCGGGTCTATAGCAATTCCTTTCTCTGATATCACGTGCCCCAACAGCTTGCCTTCTGTAACTCTCAAGATACACTTTTTGGGATTCAACGAGATGCCAAATTCTCTACACTTCTGAAACACCTTACGCAGATCTAAAATATGATCCCCTCTGTTTTTGGAGAAAATAGTCAGATCATCCATGTAAATGATAATGCACTTTCCTATGATGTCCCTGAAAGCAATATCCATAGCTCGTTGAAACGTGGCTCCCGCATTAATAAGCCCAAATGGCATCCTCCTGTAAGTGAAGGTTCCCCACTTAGTTGTAAAAGCGGTCTTGTGTCTGTCCTCATACTAGACCATCACTTGATTATACCCTGAATACCCATCCAGAAAGGACATCATCTGCGATCCATTGACCACTTGTAGCACTTCATCCAAAGAGGGAACTGGGTAGTTATCCTTTTCTGATGATCTGTTCAAATTTCTGAAGTCCACACAGAGCCTAATTTCACCGTTCTTCTTTCTTACCGGAACCAGATTGGCCACCCAAGTTGAATGCCTGATAGGAAATATGATCCTGGCAGACAGCAACTTCTGAACTTCCTTCTGTATGAGTGGTTCCAACAGTGCATTAATAGGTCTCTGCCTCTGTCTGAAAGGTTTGGCGCCTGGCTTCAGAGGTATAGTATGAGTTATGATGGATGTATCGTAAGTCTTCAAGTCTTCATAACCCCATGCCACTATATCTGGAAAATCGTATAGGGCTTTGATTATCCCCTGTCTTTCTTCAGGAGTACAGACCTTACCAATGAAAATATTCTTTACATTATCCTCGGTACCCACATTGTGAGTGTCACACTATCCACTAACAGATTCTTTCTTTGTCTCTTGTTCTTGATCTCTAATTTTGTCCATATCGAAAATTCTCTCTAACTGTACCATTCCCCTTGGAATAGTATTGGACTTCAAATTCAGCACACCCTCTAGATCCAATTATGCTTCTTGAGGCTCTGTTTCATCAATGATCTGTGAAGCAAAGACATCTGTGTTTGTGATAAAGTCCAGGATATGTTTATCATCCTCAAACACCTAAAAATTAGTCACATTGTCAGGAACCGATGGCACAGGAGTTAATTCAACAGTAAACTTTTTCAATCCCGACAGAGACAGAGGCTACAGAGTGCTGGCGGCTTGGGCCAGAGAATCAACAGTTTGATTCTTTTTCTGTGGGACCAGTTGGATATTAAAAGCGTCAAATCCCTCAATGAGGTCCCACACTCTATGCCTATAGTTGGTCATCCTCCTATCGTGACACGCATACTGCTTCCTTACTTGTTTGACTACTAATTCTGAATCTCCAAAAACTTGCAGAACCCTGACCTTTTTCTTGAGTGCCATAAGGAGTCCATGAATTAATGTTTCATACTCTGCTACATTATTGGTGCAATGAAATTGGAGCCTATGAGCTACAAAGAAATTTTTACCTTTTGGACTGATTAGCTCAAACCCTGCCCCAGCTCCATGCTTGGATTTGGATCCATCGAATTTGAGAGTCCAACATTCTGCAGTGGTATTTTTCTTCATTCTGTCTTTTAGTTTTTTAGTGTTAGAGGCTGTCTCAGTCATCGCAGGTTTTTGGATTTTGCACTTTTCTTGGACATTCTGCTCATCTGCCTTAACCACCTGAGCTGGATTCATGTATTTTTGTACTTGTTTTACTGCTGCCTGACACAGACAACATTCCAATTCTGAATGAGAAGCATTGTGGACTCTACACCAATTTGGTAAGAGTAACTCCTTAAAGCTTATCCTCTTTCCTAGGTGAATTTGGTTCTCCATACATTGCCTAATGAATTCCTGGAAATCGTCTAATAAGCTGATCTGTTTATCTTCAGGTGCTTCCTCTTCAACTAATTCTGTCAGAACCTCAGTATGGCTGGACCCTGTCCTAACATCAGCTGGCATCGTATGCAACATCAACACCTCTTCTGCATCTGATTCTTCATATTGAGCTGAAAACAGGTAGTTTCCCATTCTGACCTCTGATACCAGAATTTCTGCTGAAGTCTTTTGATATTCCGTTATCATATACTTCATTATAGGCTCCCTCTCGATTCTGATCTGATTAGGTACCCCCTTCCATGGAAGCCACATGTGAGAGTGATCAGTGGACACATACCCATTCAGAGCCTTCGTAAAATTCCTTCCTAAAATTAAACCGTATGCATCAGGAATGTCAGCCACCTGAATGTTGATGACCTGTTGGATCCTTGGATCAGAGGCTATATGCATCTGGATTATGTTAAGTTCTCCTACCACACTCACTTCAGTTCTGTCCAACTGAGTGACCTTCTGGGAATCAGCAGGTGTTATTCCCAGAGCTCTGCAAGCTCCGAGAGGCATCACATTGGTGGAAGCACCAGAATCTAATAGACAATTGTGAAGGTTCTTACCAAAGATTCAGACTGAGATCAGAAATGGAGGGGTTTTTGTTTTACCTTGAAACAAAGTGGGCTAGGTATCTACCTGGGCCACTTGAGTTCTATCCTTTTCTTTTCCCTTATCTCCAGGAGGTGGGTTGGTCCTATTTTGAGTCTGATTTTGTATGTTCACGGACTAAAAACTAGAAGTCTGGCCAACATGCTCACTAGAAGACCTATCTAATGACTTTGACCTTGCATCATAGGCTCCTAAGACAGCCTTCCTAATGACAGGAAATCTTAATAACTCAAATGCAGAAAGGTTTACCTTTAATTTCTTGAATTCCTCTGCAACATATGAAGCCATCTGCTCTTCACTCATATCAGTAGAAACTTCCTTAGATGATTCCTCCACCTTCTCCTTGCTTATCTGAATAGCCTTTTCCTTCTGTGGTTCAGCCTGGGCTTGTCTGTCTTTCGAAAGGTACTGCTTGGAGACATGTGGATAAGATGGATTGTTGCTAGCATTAGGATCCGGAGGGGTACTGAAGTTGGTTGGAGGAATGGAGGTGGTGAATGGTCCTCTAGGCTGTGGGCGTCTATGGGGCATATCCCTCAATCCCTGTCTCTGAAACATCTGTACTTCCTCAACATGAGCTTCCTCCTGATCGAGGGGGCCATTATCATTCATTTCTTCGTTGAATAGCTGAGCAACCTCATCTCCATTACAAATCTGGTCTGTTTCATCTTCTTGGGAATCGGGTTCTTCTGGTACATTTTCCTGGCTGGCTGGAAAAGGAGCATGATTCAATACCAACACAGGAGAATCATAGGAGTTAGAGGGAACAATCTCCTGTGCATTCACATTGTTCTCTACCTCATACTGAAAAATAGAAGCAAC
This sequence comes from Sequoia sempervirens, assembly GCA_007258455.2. NCBI lineage: Eukaryota > Viridiplantae > Streptophyta > Pinopsida > Cupressales > Cupressaceae > Sequoia > Sequoia sempervirens. The sequence continues at coordinate 6,603 of VDFB02006054.1, read as the reverse complement.
AGTTTGGAATTCTGGACATTCCAATTCTGAATGCTGGCTTGTCTTATGGAGTCTGCACCACCCTGATAAGGCTACTTCTGCCAGATATACTCCAGTAGGAGGCTTATCTTGACTGACTAGTTGGTTTGCAGATTGATTAACAATTTGATTAGCAGGCTGATCCAATGGGGTAGGAACTCCCCCATTATTGGGCCCTGTATTCCAAGTTTTGTTCTGTCCTTGTGGTGGCCTTTTATCAAATCCTGATCCACTTCCCTGGCCTCTGTCAAAATTCTGCCTCCTTTCATTATTGAAACCTCTGTCATTGTTGTAACCCCTATCCTGGTTATATCCCCTGTCATTGTAGAACCCTCTGTCATTATGCTGTCCCTTGTCAAAGTTCTGTCCTTGTGAAAACTCCCTGTTCTGATTAGATTGCATTCCCTTCTGAGCAGCTTGCAACTGACTATTCTGATTTCTCAGGTAAGTCACTTCCAGATTTAGCTTCTTTATTTGTTCAGCCATTTCATCAATCCTCTCCCTATTAGGATCTTGGTAAGGGATCTGGTTCGGGTTACTCTGAGGGGGAATAGGCATTGTGGCGGATCCCAAAGACTGGTGCAACACCTCAGAATTCTGCAATAAGCAGGGAAGCTATTCTGCTGTGGCTGATACATGGGTTGGTTCACTTGTTGTTGAGGGAAGTTTGTCATAGGAGAGATTTGGTTCATGGGATGACCAGGGTGTGGTACTATAGGTAATTGGGGAACTGGGTTCATAATTGGGGTATGATTGGTGAGGGCCTGATTTACTGCCTGAATCTAGTTAGGATGTGCAGCTGGTCCCAGAGAAGGCAATGGCCCAGTCAAGTGTTGCCTCAGATCCGTACTGAGCTTGACAGCCTCTGTATAAGCATCAGTCAGGGTGCCCGGAGGGTTGGGTCTCCATTTCAAAAAGGTTGCGGTTAGGCTATCCAGAGCTTCATAATACACTCCCAGGGCAGTACCATCATCCAAAACATATGGGTCTTGTAATCTGGTGAATGCACGGTGAAACCTATTATTGAAACTGGCTATGGGTTCGTTAACCTCTCTCTTAACCTTGATGAACTGCAGGTATAACTCATTGGCACTGATGGGAATCCGAACTTCTGCAAAAAGGCCTTCTCAAGGTCATTCCAATTAAGAATTGAACCGGCAGGGAGATGGTTATACCAATAAAAGGCTTCTTCTCCCAGTGAATAAGGGAACAACCTACAAGCAACATCCTCATGAACTATCCCCCTGTCCTTAAGGCAAGTCTGGAAAATTCTCAGGTGCTCTTCAGCAGTCCTATTTGGGTCGTTAGCATGGAATTTTGAACATAAGTGTTCAGGGTTCTTGGGCATAACATTGTAGGCTTGAAAGAACAAAGGTGATGGATTATTGGCAAGGAAAGCCATCGGTAATAGCGGAGGTGGTGGTAGTGGTTGGTTAATCACGGGCTGGGGCTGTTGAACAGGAATGGCCTCAGGAATAGGTATAGCCTCAACCTCAGGATGTGAAGATATGGATGATGTTGGTGAGGGGATGGGTGATGATGATTCTCCTCTCTCTCTAGTCCTCCTTGACCTATTGGGAAATTGAAGTTCTTCTAAATCTTCCTCTCTGGTGGTGGATCTGGTATTTCTCCTATATCTCTCTGGAGAGATAGCGTTCAAGAAACGATCCAGTGTGCTCATTCAGGCCCTCCTTCTAGCGCCAATCTGTTGATGGTGTTTTCTGCACAGCAACAACTCAGACAGAATATAATATCCTATCTCTCTTGAAAGGTTATCTTCAATAATAAATCACTGAAAATCACCCCAAGGTCTCTCGGGTGTTAGGTCATAACAATGCATAAAACAACTCAGATAAAATGTGAAATGCTGGTAATCACAATCGGACCTTACTACAAGCAAACTGTATCCTTTCAATTTATCAGATCTGACAATATGGTGATCTTGAATCCTAAATCTAACTGAATAATTAAAGAAACAGCAAAAGGTAGGGATGCAAGGAAGTAATAAAATTTAAACTACTGCAAGGACAAGCAATGTAAATGACATATATGTGGAATGGACCTATCTCAAATAACCAATTCCTGATCGACCCACAATGCAATCTTACAAGAATGGTGCAATCTTCTGAGGTATTTAAATTTTCAAATCATAGACTTGCATCTACAATCGAACTTAAGCACACTGAATATACGGTCCAGGTTGACTTTACCAGCCTACTACAATCAGATAGTTACTGGGAGTATAGACCAGAGATAGCTACAAACATTCCAAATATGAAATCACAAACATCATTTATCCAACCAAAACTAATTTACTTCTGAGTACTAAACCCTAAATCTTCAAGCAATTTAAAAGATAGAACAAAGGAACCATGCAAGATGAAATAACACAAAGTATTTCACCAGGAAAACCACAATGTCTTCAATTGTATTAATCACCAAATGCTGCAACAATTCAACCGTTCTGATACAGTATTTGCTTCAAGAAAAGACTAAGAAAATCTAACTATTGCTCTTGCTTATCTCTATTACTGCTTAGCTAACCAATGTCTAACCCTTTACAATGAGGCAAGAATGCCAATTTATATCAAATTCCCCCCAAAACATGTCGGCCCAGCCAAACATTTTACAAAATAATAAAACCGCCAAAACAGGTCGGCCAAGGAAACAAACTAAGGCACACATTTAATGCCATCATCCAAGTCGGCCAAGGAACAGTCCCCAAGGAAGTCTGGATTCCTTCTGCTCTTGTTTCTCCCGGATCCTCTGTCACTTTCACTTCCTCCGCGGCTGTCACCTTGACCTCCTCCTCAGTCATTACTTTATCACCTTCTTCTTTCGGAGTCTGCTTGGCTTGGTCAACCTCCTCAAGTCCCAATTCCTGAAGCACTGGTGATGGAGTCCTAGCAGGTAGGCTTTCCTCCCATTGTGTGGATTCAAGGGCTCTTTATCACTTTCTGAGAATTCATATTGTACTAGCTGAGAAGTGTGCTCTTCTCTCAAGCTTCACCTCAAGCTCTGGGCCACATCAGAGCAAGGTCCCTCTTGAACTCCTGCCTCGCCTCCCCCTGCCACTCCCTCGCCATCCTGGATTTCTCCAGCTTGTGCACTTAAGTGTAGGGAGAAACAAGCTTATCCCCGCTTCTTCAACCTGGGTTGTGTTAGGAGGAGAGTCCCTCGGCTGTGCAACATCCTTGGGAGAAGGAGTTCTTGATTTCTTGGTATATACTTTGGTTTTCTCCCCTCTGGAGCTCTCCACATCTACAATTGGAGGCTCATCCTCTGAAGTGGCCTGATCTTTCTTCTTGGCTGTCCTTGTAGTTCTTGTCTTCTTGGGCGGTGGAGGAGCATCCTCCTTTTCAGCCTTCTCTGTTTCTTCCTCATCTGAGGACTTGCTAATTGTCAGGATCTTCCACCTGCGTTTGCCAATTGGTTTTCTCTTCATTGCAGACTCAGCCCCCTTAGGACCTCTGACTTTAACCTTGAAGGGTGAGGTTTTAGCTGATTTCCCTTTGGGGTCCTCTTCCCCGGACTCCTCAGAAGTTGACATGGGGTTGAGATTCCCCATCAAGTCAAAGGTGCAAGCTACTTTGGCATTCTCTAACTCCCAGACTTTATGCTTAACCCAAGAAAAGGTGAATCTCAACACAGGAGCCATCAAGTCCTCCAATTCTGTCACTTCGGGCTCACTCCAATCAATGTCCCCAACTGACCTGTCCTTTATGGGCTCGTACACATGGTCCTGAACCAACTTTCCATCATCATCAAGCTGATCCAGAATCAGCTTAACATTGTATTGTCTAATGGCCTCTACAGGCAGCCTGGAATACCTTTTCTTCCTTGCATCAAGGTCATCCTTGATGTTGACCCAATAGTCTTCTAAGTCCTCTTTATGCCTGTATTCCCGGGTAGCCCTCTTTTGAGCTTCTCTAGTTATGTCAAAGTTTATTCTCTTCGAATGGAAAGAGAATCCATAAGCGGCCAACTCCTCACCTACAGTGTGAGCTGATTGAATAGATGGGCACACTTCTCCCACACCAATCCCAAGAGGGAAGTCTCCTCTGAATCCTGTCTTGTGCTTTTCTCTCTTCACAACTGCATCAAACTCACAAATCTTCCTTACAACTTCTAGTAGCACGATGCGGTCAGTGGGATACCGAGGCAACCTATAAGGGGCAACTGGACATCCATCAATCCGGAGGTAGGTGAATGTAGGGAACTGGATAAACCATGCTCCGTAGTTCTTGATTAGTCCTCTAGCTCCATCAGATACTCTGATATGCTCCGCATTTTGAAGTGTCTGGGTAATGTGCATTGTGAATGCATCATTTGTCCTCCTGTAATCCTTATGTCCCAAATGTAGCTCTGGATAAACCTCATAGATTATGCTCTGCCCAATGGTTCCCCTCGGAGTCAAGCCTTTGTATGGTAGGAAAAGGCCAGCACATACATAATGTAAGAAGACATATTGAACTTCTTTGCTTCCAGGACATTTCTCAGTTGTTTGTCAATCTCTACACTAATGAGTCCTACCCAGTGATAGTTTGTCCCCTGGCTCATCTTGGTGATCACATGGACCATCCAATTCTCCAATACCCCTGCAGTTCTCAGTCCAGCTACCCTGCTCAACAGTGTGATGGCATCATACACATCCGACCTGAATTTCACCCTGTGCAGCTGTTTGGGCAACTTGGAGTGGTGAGATTTTGGCTTCTCCAGCCATGAATTGATGATCTGCTGAGCTTTGACTGGCTCATTCTCATAATAGGCCCTGGCAGTGTCAATGTTTAATGCACAGACCGAAGGAAGATCTGGCATGCTGAAGGTTCGTGCAATGGAAGCCAGACTAAAGTTTTCCAAGACTCGTCCCTCAGTGCTGACCACCATCTGGGTATCAAACGCATACTGTCTTGCACATTCCAAAATCAACTCATAGCACTGAACCGCCGGAGGGAACCCCGCCACATGCACTAATCCAGAGTTCATCATTCCTTGTCTCAAAGCTGACTGGTCCTTCTCAGCCGCTCTCTGCTTGAACTCCTTATAGCGCCAGGCACCAACATTCGTGTCAGATACCTCGGCTCACACGGAGGACACCCTGCTTTCTGGGAGCTGATTCTTCATATCTAGTCTCAACCGTTCTGTCTCAGAAATTGAAGATGCCCCTGCACCACCTTTGGATTTCCCAGTAGTAGCTTTGCTTGATTCGGCCTACACATCCAAAAATCGTCATTAGAATCCAATTATTATTCATATTCCAGTTCAAAGGGTTAGCACAAATCATGTAAATCCATCAAAATCCATTGCTAACTACTAATCCATCGAGATCCAGAGAAATCAGACAGTCCGGGAAAATCACGCAATCTGGGAAAATACCATCGGGGCGGAATTTCGGAGAAATCCGACCCAGACGGATTCCTGCTGCCAAAGCATCGTTAATCATATAGATCATTAGTGCAGATGGAAAATCAAAGGATAATCGTTAAATTCACTCATTAGCAACAAGAAATAATCATTAGACAATCGTTCCACCAATCCTATCATCAAAATATCACAAAGAACACAACCAAACAGGAAATCTAGAAAAATCCTGATGGAACGAATTTTCGTAGACAGCTCAAAATGCACCGGAAATAACCCCAACCCGTGTAATAAGCCCAAACCGGAAAAATATGGGAGTGAGGAAATTCCGCGACGACCTCGAAAACCTGAAAAATGACAAATGCAAACCAAAACTCGAATGATCACAGGATCTTCCCTATCCGAGCTCGAATGATCCCAAAACCGACAATAAGCAACAAGACCCATGGCGCAAAGGTTTTAGACCCCTCGAAAGCACGCAAAGGATGAATCTCCACATCAAAATAAAGATGCCCTAATCTGAATGACCAAACCACCCGCCATTAAAACCAGAACAAGCTTTAAGGTTTAAAGATAATAGCGAAGGATTTACCTAAAGCCACCAACATGGTACGAGGCAAGGGCCGCTCAAGCACAATAAAACCTTCGTTCTGGGCCGAACACCAAAGGAAACCCTAATTTCGCACAATGACACATTTCACGCCCGTAACAAGCAAGCAATTCGACCCAGAATCCCGTCTAAAGGATATCATCTCACAGACAAATGGAGTTCACAAGGCACGGAAAATGGGGGTTCCATAATAAAACGGATCAAACCACGACTCTATAAATACGAAATCAAAATCAAATCAAGGGCCGACCCAAATCCAGCGATACCCAAGGAAAGAAACCCTCAATCACCACGCAAGCAAATGGAAGGGCAATGAATACATACTATGGATCAAAGCGAACGGAATTCGAGCTCAGAAAATCGGCCGCGCGGCAAACACGTCCAAGCAATAGAAATATTGGCACTAACACTCAAGCAATCCTTGCGCAAACAAACCAGGATCAATTCCCAAAGCTTCAAATGAAAATTCTAAATCACCAGAGCAAATCAAGTGAATAGGTGAACTCAGAATGATGCTCAAAATGCCCTGAATTCGACCTTATACCCGCCTGAGCAAAGGTACCTCAACCATTAATGCGCGACAAGACATTTCTGACAAGTCCAGAAACCCGAGC
>VDFB02006053.1:0-16661 GCA_007258455.2 Sequoia sempervirens | reverse complement strand
TATATGTATTAAGAAAAACATACCACATGACCTCTATAGGATTTTTAAGATCTGATCCTAGATAATAATCCACCCATCCTCAATCATAATGGATTATTTAGCAATTAAGAGAGATTCAATTTAACCATAAAATTACCTATATTTTGATACTATATAGATTTATGTGGAAGGATAGAAATGCATCAATATGCTTTGTGCCATATTTTATGAATATTAATATTTAAGAAAAATCTAGATAAGATTGACCTAAGTAGATGATTTATGTAAGGGCTTTTTAGTGAACAAGTGACACACCATGGAGATTGGGATGGTATTTAAATTCTTATTTATAAATATAGTGTACCCCCTTTAAATTTGTATTTGGTTTTTATAATGAGTTGAAATTATCAATGTGTTACATAAAAGAAATTTGTGCTTAGATATATTTAAATTAGATAATAAAGATATAGTTATATAAAATAGGGAATCCAACATGAGGAATAAACCTTTAATGTGCCATTGTGTGCATCTAATTTATGCCAATGATTTAGTAAGAGTGATCGTCTAAGAGGATGAAATAAGCCTTGAAAAATTGTAAGATCTAACACTATTTTAATGTAGTTTTATATGTGTGTACATGTCCACTATGTTTTTTGAGTTTATGTTAATGTAAGATAAGGAGGATTGGTGGATATATTTGAAATCTAAAGAAAAAACAAAAATGATGTGAATATATAGATATATATTTTTAAAATGATTCTTTAACTTATCTATATTAAACATTGTATATTATCTCTATATTACTATCATGGCTTGATTTTCATTATGTCTACTAAATGTTGCTATATTTATTCATTGTTGTAATTAAATTATAGGGCTCAATGTGTAATCTATTTTACATCAAATTTTATAGTAGACTTATAATCCTAGAATGTTTGTAAATTTAATAGCTAACAAATAACTTGATAGGTGCAACTAAAAACCAAAAATTGTGGTTTGATTTATCTCCATTAGGCTGGAAAGCTAAAAAATCTACTAGGTTTATCCCTATTAGGTTGAAAACCCAAAAGTTTAGCTTAATAAGTACAAGTGGTGAAAACTCACAAAAGCACTAGAAACTAATCTTTGCAAAACTACCCTTGACATATCAAAAAAAAGCCAAAGGTCGCCATATGTCATACCTGTATTCGGTTGTATAGTTATATTAGATACCTTATAGTATCTCCTATTGGTTAAATATGTTTGAAGATGACATTAGCGACACATCCCTACATTTATATGAGATATATTATTAACATGTCATGTTACACATATGCTAAGATACTCAAATATGGATAAGGAGAACTAGGGAATATATATTAGAAGAGAAAGATATACTAAGCTATCCAATATTATATTTTTGTACTTAGTGTAGAAGAGAAATTCTAGACCAAGAATGCAAGTGAAAACTCAATACTCTACTTCTAATGAAAGGTAAATAAAATAATGAAAGATTAGAGAAGCATAATATGTTCCATAACATTCTTTTATGGCTCTAAATGTATGTGTTGATGTTGCTCTTTGGTTCTCTAATGTGATAACATATACATACAAATTTTATCATATGGAAACATTTGGGGATGTCATTATTTTATAGAGTTGAGGGGAAAGGAATGGAGGACTAGGTTTTTTTGGAATCGAGGACTAGAATTTCATGAGAGAATTTTTGATTTTGTATTTGAGAGGGAAGAGAGAATTAAATGTAGGTGGTTGGGTTGATGGAGGGCTTGTGTTGACTTGATTAGGTAGATGGGAATAATTGAATGCTAATTTGAATTTGGATTGAAGGTAGTTGGAAATGAATGGCTATGATTAGTCTAATTGATTTGATGGCTAGGATAGATTATTAATTTCATTTTAGATTTGATGAACTGGAAGTAAGTTACATTAGTTTGAGTTTGGATTGGTGATTTGGAATTATTTTAATTTTAAGCTATGGATGTGACATGATTATCCCCTTAATGGCTGATTAAAAGTTAGGATTTGGGGATTTTAGCTAATTAAATAATAAACTCTAAAGTCTAAACCGTAAACCCTAAAGCCATCATTTTTTCTTAGGCTCTTAATGAAATTTGGTTGTCTTAGGCAACTCCACCAAATTTCATTACCATGCCATGTAATTGTTTCCTAGATCTGCAGCATGTAGATCCCCTTAAGCTATCCTATTACTCAAACCCTAAACTCTAAAAGTATAAAACCCTAAACCCTAAAAAGCTATCATTTTTTCTTTAAAGGCTCTATCGAAATTCTTGGTTGCCTTTGGGCAACTTCACCAATTTTATTCATTTGAGCCATGCCATTTTCCCTAGGACTCATTGATGTAATCTCTTAGCCATCCCGTCACCCTAAATCTAATTTATAGCCTTCAAGGGTTCCAATATGACATTTAAGGATCAAAGAAGTTCTTAAATTTTGGTGATCAAAGTTGCCCAAGGCAACCAAATTTAACAATAATAAGATCTTGCAAGATTATATAATATTAATAGTTAATTATATTTTCATTCAAGTAACATGTGTCTAGGACATATAAATGAGGCTTACATAATTTTATCATTTGTATTCAATTATTTAAGGCCATTTATATTGAATGGTTTAACTTGGTATTCTAAACATGTATTCAAGCATCTTGAAATTACAAATCTAATGTAGGTTCACCTATATCTTAAAGATCACATGATCCATTCAATAATATTCTCTCGTAATCCACTTCCACGCCTGTATCCATCTCCAACACCTTCACCTCCTCCACCTCACCACTCCACCTCGTAACCCCCCACCTCCACCACTGAACGTCCAATGAGCATACTGCTTAGCACAAATCAATGCTTCGCTAGAACTATCCAAGATCAACCAACATTATTCAAAATGAAGAATGTGTCGCACTCTTTAGAGGATGTTTTGCATCTAGGATGCAAACCCTTAAGTTGATGCCGGCTGCATATGGATGGACTTAGGATGAGCATCGACAATGGCTAGAGGAGAGGAGAACTCCCAATTTTGAAAAGGAAAACACAAAGAAATGAATATCTATGCAGTAGAGAGCCATAATAGTTTATAAATTAAAACAATGATCTTAAATAGTTATGAATTTATACATTTGGTGAACGATGGATATTTTGTGTGATGAATTTATAAATTTGGTTCCAAATGTATATTTTTAGTGACATGAATTTATGATTTTGGTTCTATATGGATATTTTAGTGACATGGATTTGTGAAGTTGGTGGAATTTATGAACTTATAATGAATAGTATATAATAGTATATATTTTATGACTATCTACTAGATCATGATTTCGCTAAAAATTATAATAATATATATATGTGTGTGTGTGTAAGTTAGACATAAAATGAGATTTTGTGGAATAAGCCAAGTCTCTTGTTTAGTATGTATGCATGTATTAAAATTTGCATAATAGTTCTTAAATTTGAAATTTGTATATGTATGTATGTATAGTTTAGTTTTGCACGATTTGTACGAATGCAAATTATGCATCATACTTTTTATTTTAAAATGTACATGTACATACATTTAATTTTAATTTTGTATGGACATGTTTCTGAGTTGAACACGTATATATATGTAGCATTTCCTCTAATTAAATATATGAGCTTAATATATGCTGCTCATCCTATTTCAATTAAATATATGATCTTAATTTTTGTATGCACATGGACTATTTTGTATGATTTAAAATGTAGGTGCACATTATATCAAGCATATATCATGGATGATTTTAACATTGATGATATCATCAATCCACCACTTGAGCCACAGCCAGATCCGCCTCCCTCCCCCCCTCCACCTCCACCTCCACCTCCACGTCCACCTCCACGTCCACCTCCCCCTCCCCCTCCCCCTCATATGCCACCTCCAACACCTATGGCATCTGATGAGGCTCGCTTGAGAGCACAAATAAATGATCAAGTCGCATCCTTATAGACACAAATCAATGCTATGTAGAGTCAAGCATTGATTGCTCCACATGTGAGATGTTTTGCATCTATAATGCAAAACGTTGTTGATTCCATCAGGATGATCAATTCTGATCTTGATAGGCATTGACGAGAGAGAGAAAAAATGAGACAATTTTATTCTAATGGTCTCTCTTACAAATAAATATTAGACCTTAAAATAATGAAAGCCCATCTAGCCCCCTACTTTCTTGACCCCGTTACCCGACAACCCATTCCACCCAACAAATCTAGAATATCCATGAGGTGGTGCATACATCCCCAGATGATTGCACATTTTTGGGATCGATGGTATATGGTTTTTGATAGTCCCCCACATGCTAATTGGGAATTCCCATTGTATTTTTTGAGAAAATTTGTATGTAGAGTTTGTTTGGGCAAAAGCCCAATTATTTTGATTTTAGATCATTTCAGTAGGCTAGGCGAGATGCCACAAAGAGATTAGGGGCAAGGGTTGATCTCCGATGCCCCGTGCATGCACAACCCCTTGCTGTTGCTCCTGGTCCTCCCATTCCTGCACCTATACATCATCAAGCTCTGGTATCAACATTAGGTTCCCTTAGTACACTCGCAGGAGACCTTGATCAACACGCTTCTGCGATAGTGAGTGGGGAGCATAGAGACGATTATGATGATGGAGGAGTTTTTTATGAGTTGACCGAAAGTACTACTCCAGATGTCGGTGACCCATCCCCATATATGTACTTGCTTACCAAGGTGTTAAGTTATGGACTCCTGACAAAGCTACACCTAGTTCAGTGGACGGGAGATTTCGTGGTTCATCTAGTCGTCAGTCATTTTGTAGAGCCTTTGTAAAGCGTAACATCACCCCAGGACACCACGGCTACGTATAAATATGCATCTAGATGTACTAACTCATTTTATAATATTTCTTTATGGTTGTATATATCAAAGAAAAAGTTTGCAATACATTTTGAATAATCAATGGTACAGATGACACTTTCGATGCAAGGCAATCATCTCTACTACTTGTGCACATTTACTTCCATTAATTTATCATAATTTGGAAACCTTTATGGGTATTTTGATTTCAATTTTTAAAATTATATATGAAATCATAAATTATTTGACTTGAGTTTTAAATTTATAATTGAATCACATATATGTTTCAAATATTCATGTTGGTTTCTTAGGGTGGAATAATCAAAGATCCATTTTATTCCTCTTTGAGTGGATTGTCAAGCACTCTCCACTATCGGAAATACATAGATCATGGGTAGGTACATTCATATTGTAAATTTACATTTAAAGTTTACATTAGTATAGTTACAATTTTATGAGTTTTGAATTCACTAGATATATGAAACGCATGCATGTACACTTGTAAATATTATAAGCATTAAATATCTATGTACATGTATGTCTAGGTTGATACCACAATAAGAATGGCCATTGGGAAAACATTTGATGTTGTAGCTACTCGTGAGGCCACTGATTTCCAAGTTGTTTACAAAACTTTCTACACAAAATGTGCAAACTTGAATATATATATATATATATATATAAACCTAATTCAATTGTACATGCTTTATTTTTGATCTTGTAGTACTTTGTTGCAGTCTCTTAAGCCTCCTAACCTGCATATAGCTATACCCACCGTGAGGACATGTATGTGCTCTATCAAATGGTAATTTTATTTTTTTATTATATTTAAAGTGAATTATAAATTTTTAAATTGAATATATACATATTAATATGATATTTTCACATATTCTTTTTTCTTTATAGCATGAGACACATCCCATAATTTCTGAGCATGTACTTACAGGTCCCGGAGAAGAGCTCTTAGCACAACCCTATCATTTCAGATGTAATTAAAATATGATAAATTTTTAAATTAAAATTGAATAAAAAAAAAATAGTAATTGTAGAGTTGTACATCTAATTTCGAATTTCTTTGTCTTGTTTATGTAGACTAATTTAGAGAATTTAGAGGTTTCTTCAGGCGCACCAGAGCATCTAGATGTAGATATGGTGGTAATTTAATTTTATGATGGATTATAAATGAAATTTTCATTAAATCATTTTTTATTGTCTTACATCTAATTTCATCTTTCTCTTATGTACGTAGAAAGGTTTCCAGGTCATCCACATAGTCCGTATGGTGTGAAGAGGTCTCTTGATTATAGAGACAAGACATGACCTACAAACATGGGATTTTATGTTTTATATTTCTTGTTTATCATGTACCTCGCTGACTTTATTTCATGTGCTTAATATATTGGTTTCATGCACTCAATATTATGTTTACATAAATTATGGACTTTATTATTACTTAAAGTTTTAATTTACATTTCACACCAAGTGGCTCATGATGGTTTAACAATTTGAAAATTTAATTTCTTCATACCAGGAATCTTGAGGTCATTCACAACTAAATGTACAGCGATATTTTCCTCTCATCAAATAATTGACCTTATGGATATAGAATTTATGTGATTTACTCTTACTCTATTTTAGTTCTATAAATTGAATTTTACTCATTGTTGGTGCACTTGGAATTCCTATACCTTGTGAATATCATGATATCACCATTCTTTGTTATTTTATTCTTTAATTTTTCCTTAACTAGATTGACAAATAAAGTCATTGCTCTAAACTCTTAAGCAAATAAAATTCTTTATAGTGAAAAAATCTAACAAGGTATTGATATAATTAGCTAATGTACATATTTATAAAATGACACCATTAGTTTCTCACTAGTAATGGAAAAAAGTGTTGGTACTAAAAATTAAGGAAAGAGGCAATCATTAGAAAAATATAAATTATGATAACATGAGAATGTGTATATGTAAAACAATTGTAAATCCATTAGGTGATGAATATGTTGTGTAATAATACGATAAATTTTAAAATGATGAATATGGAGCCCAATCCAAAAGAAAAACTAATCAATTATTGTTTCCTGCATTTAGAATATCATGATTGTGTAGTAGTATGAAAATGAATAAAATTTGGTCTCCATGTGTCAATAACAAGAAAAAAATAGAATATCACATAAATTATGATAACATGATAATGTGTATATGTAAAATGATTGTAACCATTAAGTGATGAATACGTAGTGTACACACATGATAAATTTTAAAAATGATGAATATGGAGCTCAATCCATAGGAAAATTAATTTCATCAGCTTCTGTTTCCTGAATGGTAACATCATGATTGGTGTAAGTGTAATAGTGTACCGAATGTCTTCTATTTCCATGTCAACAAGAAAAAATAGAATATCACATAAATCCATAGATAACATAAGAATGTATATGTAAAACAATTGTAAATTCACTAGGTGATGAAATGTAGTGTACTACCACATGGATAAATCTTTTAAAATGATGAATATGGAGTCAATCCAGCGAAAATTAATTTACTATTCTTTTCCCCCATTTAGAATATCAAGGATTGTGTGTAGTGTGCTTTTAAAATGAATAAAAGTCTGCCTCCATGTAAATAATAACAAGAAAAAATAGGAATATCACATAAATTATGTAATATAAGAAATAGAAATATGACCCACAAAAATTTTCTCCGTGAATTAATGTTAGGCTATAGGACAAACTTAGTAAAGTTGCTAGGATTAGAACACAACCAGAGTTAGAAGAAGTTTCAATTAATGATACAACAAGGCTTAGTATTAGACTACCTGCACGCGTAAGGGTTCAATAAGGGTTGGGTTCTATAATGCTTAGTTGCAGGGGTTCATCGAGACATAGCTAGAATTAGGTTCAATTCCTAATTCTAATTCCTTAGAATTATAATCCTAACCCTAACAATACCATAGAAGACTAGAGAATAAAAGCATTAATAAATACTATAAATAATAGTTCATCTAACACTAATTTATAAGTTGTCAAAATAAATAATGACGTCTTAAGGGGGTGTCTAAAGGGGTCATAATAGAACATGTTAATTAAAGGGACGTCTAAAGGGGTCATAATAGAATGTCTTAAGGGGATGTCTAAAGGGGTCATAATAGAACTTGTTAATTAAGGGGATGTATTAAGGGGTCTTAAGGGGATGTCTAAAGGGGATGTTAAATAATATAAACAGGATCTCGTCTATAAAACGGGATCCCGCTTATAACTAAACGGGATCCCGATTACTAAACGGGATCTTGTTTATATATAAAGGGGATCCCGCTCTATAATCGGGATCTCGTTCACTAGAATCGAGTGTGGGAGCCATTGTAAAGGCAATGGGATCTCGTCTTATAAACGGGATCCCGTTACCTCTACAACGGTCGAAACAGAAATGGGATCCCGATTATAGCACGAGATCCAATTTTTTTAAATTTGAATTTTGTTTTGCATTGTGGGCTGGTTTTTGCCAAGGTTTTCAGTTCAGGAAAAGCTTTGGAAGTCTGAACCTAAGCCTTCAACCTAGTTTGACCTACAAATTGAAGGCCCTAACAATGTCAAAGAAAATATTGACTTTGGACATATGGCTGTAGACCTTTTTTCAAAAAATTTCTTACGAAATTAAAACCCATTTTAGATCAAACAATGTAGATTCTAAATATGTAATTTGTTTTGCAATTGAATTATTTTTTCTATTTTTCAATTAATTTCTAACAAAATTGGTCCATAAACTTTAAATATTAGAGTTTTTTACTGTTTTAATAACTTTTGATCAACATAACATTTTGATAAACGGATTGCACGAGAGAAAACTTCAGAAAATTCTTTTCAATTTGAAAAAAAAATCAAAAAATGATAAGTTTAGGTCATCTTATGCATGTCGTACATGACGATTTTTCAAAATGACAAATCTGCCTAATAAAAAATTAACAAAAAAAACATTCAACAAAAAATTACAAAAAATATCAAGAGCAAGGTTCAAGGAGGTCATAAAACTTTTCCCAAAAAGGATTTGTAAAAAAATATGATAATTTAAGCTTCAAACATGGACGACATGCATGGTATGGTAAAAAAAGACTTTTAAATAGTGGTTTTTAGAAATGCCTATTAAAACTCAATTTGTACAATCTGGGTATTGAAATAAATTACATATTTGGAAACTAGACTCCAAGCACTACATTTTATGATTAGTGACTTTTTAAAAGATTTCATCTCTAAGTGCTTCAAATTTTAAGGTCAAATGTGTTAAATACTGAAAATCAGGGAAAACACTTCCACTTTTTGGCCAAAAAGTGGACTCAACTTCTTGCACACACCCAACAATATCTAGCCATGCAACAAGCAAGACAAGCTCAACAAGTACAACAAGCCTCTCAAGCTACCCAACAAACACAAGCACAAACACAAAAAATGATAACTATTGGGGATAGCGATGAACATTCAACCATTGGTGATAGCATTGACAATCTCCCCAACACAATTGTTGAAAGCAATAATCAAGATCTATCCTTCAAAGAACACATTGAAGATGTTTCTATCTCGTCCGAAGATCAAATCAACATATGTCAAGAGTCACTTTTCAATAAAAATCCACCATCCAATAATGATCCAATCCAAGAAATGTCAACATCTTTTGACCTTATGGTTGAAGACATTGGAAATCCCTTGACCACAATTGTTGAAAAAAATGATCAAGATCTCTCAATCAATGAGCACCTTGAAGATGTTTCCACCCCATCCGATGATCAACTCATCATACATCAAGAGCCACTTTTTAGTGATCTATTTCAAGGAGTGTTAGGATTATTTGATCCTATTGACATAATGCATGATCCATTGACCTATGATCATATTGAAGATGTCTCTACATCGCCTTATGAGTTAGAGGACATATCTCAAGAATTTATGCCAAAGCATGATCAATGTCTTTTACCAAAGTCTAGCAATGGTCCTTTCCAAGACATATTCAAATGCTTTGACCTCATGGTTACAAATACTAAAGGAACCCTGAACTCAAAACTTGAGGATATTGAATCACTTAACATGTCTAATGATGACATCCAAGATCCCTTTGTAAGCAATCAATCCTTTAAAACTGAACCATGTCAAGAACTTGATCCAAAGCATGTTGAAAGCAACTCCGAAATCATTCAAGATCAAGAATTTGTATCCTCAAGATACTACAATAATCTAATGGAAACTCTCCTATCTATGCAAGATGATCATATTCATGTAGCACATACTCCATCTACAGATGAGATGCTTTCTATGAATGGACACATAGATTATCTTCATCTAGAATAGGATTCTGTTACACAAAAAGAGAAGATTATTAACTCCTACAGTCAAACTGAGTTATCAACATTAGGATCAGATATATCCTAAATTCAAACTGAGGACATTAGGTATGTGGATATCCAACATTATCCGCTCAAGGGAAAAATTCAGATAGAACAGTATAATTCAGAGTTAGCGGAGTAGAAAATTGAAACGTCACCTACGGTGGTCATTTATCAGAGAATGCATTATAAAAAAGAGCTCTCAGAACAAGTGAAATCAAAGCATGGAGGTACTACTTCCATAATACTAGGGGAAACTTTGTCTCAAGCAAATGTCAACATAGGAAGCATGAAGAATGCTTATGAAGAAACTGATGCCAATACTACAACAAGTCACATCATGAATCTTAATCCACCCATCACCCCGTCCATGAATTGGGACCAACGTCAAAAGAAATAATTGAATCAAAGTAAAAAGAATGATATCAAAGAAAAAGAAGCTGGAAAACATAATGGAAAAATCAAATACAAATGGATCCCAAAGAATACAAAGAAAGATTATCCCTATCAAACTCCATCAGTCAAAGAAACTATGGGGAAAAATAAAAAAGGGAAAAGTATCCATCAAAGATGTCCACAAAAGCAAAAGCAAGATTTTCAATCGACATACAAAGTGTATAAAGCAGTTGGTCCTAATTTCACACATACTTTCATATCCACCCATCATTGCTCATCTTCCCAAGTTTGGAGAGGCAAAGATTCCAAGCTATCAACCAATCCATCTCTTATACCTAAACACACTCCATCCACACCTCCACGCATGATATCCAATTCTCAAATTGACCATGTATTGGCAGTGACCCTTCATCAAAAGGATTTTGAAGGCACTCTATTATGATGTGCACATAGAGACAGAGTTAACCCCGATATCAATAAAGCAGATCAAGAATCCCAAAAGTTGCATTCAAGTGCACGTATTCTAGCAAAGTAGCTCCTTCAAGCAGGATATCAATGACACATTATGACAGGGGCATCTACATCAACAACACCTTGTGATTCAACATGAGCTTAAAATCTTTCAAAAAAATACAAAAAAAATCAAAAAATATGAAAATCCAAAACAAATTAGAAAAAGGATTTAAAATAGTAAAGAAAAAAATCATACTCTAGTGAAAACCACTATGGTGGCACTTTGGGCAAGACTATGACGAAAACCTAGCAAACAGGCATCATGTGTAGAATCGAGCATCTGCGTGCGCCAATTCAGGTGAAAGCATCTCATCCCATCTATAATAAAGCCAACATTCCATCCATCTCATCCATAATAAATCCATTCATCCATGAACCATTTATCCAATCCATTTTCATCTATCTGCATCCATCATCCAAGTTATCTTGATCTTGATGAACTTTTTTGGCACACTTTATGCTTTCTTACGGTAAAACATCTTGACATGGGTCATTTTCATTGATCCTATCCTATCCAACATTATCAGAGCCATGAAGCATTATCCAAATGAGCATGTTCTTTATATGAACACCTCATCTTATCGCAAGATAATCCTTGCATCCTTTGTGTGCTTACCATATCCATTCATCCATACACCTATTTGAGCATCCATCCATGGCATTCCATACATTGCTAAACACTAGGGGTAGATATTTACATCTTGCTTCGAGAATAAATATTGATCTATATCCTCCAACTTATGTGGTGATCCAAACATTGGCAAGCATGAAATCAAAGTGGTCAAAGCATTTGTGATCTAGAATCCAAATCACTAGCCCATGGCATATTTTGATGAGAAAATGTTCCTTATCAAGCTTCATCCTTCATCAAACATCAATCCAAGAAATCACTATTAGTTGCATCTAAGCTGCATTTCAAACATCACATCAAATCATTTGAACAACTTTTGTTCTAAATCAAGCTTCATCAATCATGATCAATCAAATCTAATCAAAAAATCATCATCTTGGGATATCCTTGTGTTGCTTAACACTATCCTTGCATTGTTGTGTATCCTCAACAATGTCATCATCATCAATCCTGATCAATCAATCCTTGCATTGTTGTGCATCCTCAACAATGTTATCATCATCAATCGTGATCAATCAAATCCTTGCATTGTTGTGCATCCTCATAAATGTTATCATCATCAATCCTATCAACATCTCAATCCTTGTGTTGCTTAATGCTATCCTTGCATTGTTGTGTATCCCCAACAATGTCATCATCATCCATCCATCAATTTGATCAGTCAATCGTAGCTTGGTTGTCAACAAAATTCCCAAAAAAGCACTGATATAATCACATATCCATATCCAAATCATCAAAATCATGCAAAAATTCCAAAAAAATCCAAAACATCAAAAAATCCAAAAACACTCAAAAAATCAAAAAAATATCAAAAACATTAGAATCTAAACTATGTCCTCTCTAAGCTTAAACGTAGGCAAGGCTAATCCTTGATCAACCCCCAAGACATCAAAATCCAAACAACATTTGAAAAAGACATCAAAATCCAAAAACATTCATAAAATCTCAGAAAACCCCAAAACATTGAAAAATTCAAAAATCAAAACATTTGTAGAATCCAAAAATAAAAAAATAGCCTCAAAACATTCCAAAAACGTCAAAAACATCCAAATATTTGAAAAAATCCATTTGTCTCTTCTCGCTTGCACCCGCAATAATCAATCATCTATAATAAACTAATCATCACCTTCATCCTTTTGCAAAACAAACAGAAACAATCATAGCAGTCAACAAAAGCAAGCTTCAATCATAAAATCAAAATTGAAACAACAAACACTTAAAAAAAATCAAACTCTTGATCATTTTTAGACATGTCAATCAAACTTATATCAACATCCTATCAATGAACTTATCAAACCATCATCATACTGTACAATGCATGTCCTAGGATATATCATTCTAACAATGGGCATCATTTTGGATATCTCCTTGGATTCTAATCCTATCAAAACACGTCTCTTTGGCTGAAGGTATGAAGAACATTGACTTGTTTGCGTACTTGATATTTTCTTTTGATTTATCTTATTGTGCTCATTCCAAGGACCTCTCAATGATATCTGAATGAAGGATTTAGAGAGATAGGAATGGGGCAACTATCATTATCTTTTGTCTGATATGCTTGTTGGACGCTCTTGTAATATAACTTGGCGAATACTTGCATTGCTAGGTATGTCCTAGCAAGGTTTTTGTATGTCAAGTGTGAACAAGAATACTCCTATCTATTTGTCGAGTCAAATTCCATCACACTAGGTACAATGCCATCCTAGTTCTTTATACCTTGATGCACCATACCTATGTGTATTATCAAACATAAGGTAAGTAGCCCTTTTAAAATCCCAATCCTTGATAAGAAAATCATCATCATCTATAATCATCAGCATCTCTAATAAAGTCTCGTCAAATCATGGATTTGTTGGATCCTCTTGTCATCATGTAATTTCTTGTTGTCTGCACTAACATCATGTCATGAATAGTTAATCATCATCACCAATGCATCCATCTTGCATCCACAAACCATCAGTATTCTACATATCATCTCACATGCATGTTCATCTTCATAATATAGATCTGTTAGTCTAAGCATCTCATAAATCATACATTTGCATAATCATAGCATATCACATCATCAATCTCATCCATCTCACATCATATCATCATTTTAGTTGTTTAAGATAATACATATTTGTTATTCTAAGCATCTTAAAATCATCTCATTTGCATCATCATCCATACCATCCATTTTAAACCTCTTTATCACGAGATTGACCCTCAAATGGAGTCTTTTCGCTCGATCTCTAGAGGGGGCAATGTACTAGTGTACTTCTTTTTGTCGGGGTAGCCGAAAAAATAAAAATAAAAATTGAATTTCGATCGCGGAAAGTTTATTCTTTGAACCAATGCAACAAGTACATTACATCAAAGAGGGGCAAAATGTAGACATGCAAAATTATCATTATGCACTTAGTTCATATTCATTCGCTCATTAAATTAATCAAACTTAGAAAATCCATTCACCAAGTAAATTAGGACTATTTAATTCATTCCTAAGGTTATTCATTTAAATTAAATCAAAATCAAACATCAACCTTTTAATTAAATAAACCAAACTTTATTTAATTAAGTCTCAAAAGTCATATTTCTCCCTCTTGATTTAAATAAATCAAATATTCAAGTCAAAAGGGTCAAAACATCCTAATCATCACTAAGCTAACCAAATCCTGATTAACCTAACCTAACCACCCATCACATCCTCTAGCTTTTCTCACTTGCACAAATAAATCAATTTATTGATTGATTAAAATCCTTATTTTCTTTCAACTTGGCATAAAGATGGAATATTCCCTCAAGTTTGAAAATGATGAAAAGTTGACTTGTCCCTTCCAACACTGCATTAACTTCTCATTTTCATGTCCCCCTCTCAACATTTATTTCAAAAATTCAAATTTGAAATCTCCCTCTCTTGGGCACATTGGCCAAAACTTGCACATCCCTCAACCTATGACAAGTTGACAAGTGACCTCATCTCATTTGTCCAATCTTTATCCCAGATTGCTATCTTATGATCATTCTTCCAATTTGAAAATATTTAAATAGAGGGCTGATTCTTCATCAAATCCATCTACAAAGCTTATGCAAAGTCACTCTCTTCATTTGAGAACTATTTTTTTCCATCATCATCATTTGCATTATCAAGGGTTGGGAAAGGGCTATTTTCCACAATAGCACCAATCCACTATGAAATAAAGTTTTGATTATGTTTTTATATGCATGCATTTAATTATCTTTGTTCTATTTAGATTGCATATTTTAGCATGGTTGAGTATTTCATAGGAGTACTAATAAGTTTGCATTTGGTATGAAGTAACCCATTTCAATGAATGTTGAAGTTTAGGGGCTATTTGCAGGTTTACAGTGCTCACACAAGTATTAGAAACTTTCCAAATCCTTGAGCATGCAAATATGAAGTGATGTCAATGGCTATTCCAAAGTGCTTGAGTTGATGATGCAAAATGCTTGATTACTTGAAGATTGGATGTTTGAATGAGGAGATTACTGGAATGTTTTAGGAGATTGAATACTTGAGTGAATAATTGTAAAATGAGGTTAAAATCACATAGTTATGCAAATCTTGTGCCTTACTATCTATTCATACCTCATCATAGACTGGCATTAAGTGAATTTGAATAAAATATTGAAAGAAATTGTGAAATATTTTGAATTTGGGGCCAAGGGGGACTCATTAACTACCCTTGGCAAATGAGTCCCACATGGGACCTAGAACCAAGTGTCAGAAATAATGTTGTGTTTAATGTTGTTTGTCGGGATAGGACCCAAAAATATAATTAATATAAGCATATGAGGGCATAAAGAGACAAAATAAAGCATGAGAAAGGTGTAAATAGTGAAAATATGCCTATAAAAGCATGAAATCTTGTTACAAGACTTTACAACACTTCAAAATAGTGCTTGTTACTAAATGAAAAGGTGATTTTTAGGTGAATTGCATTAAATAGAGTCTAGAAGAATGTAGAAATGTCTTACAACACTTCACAACACCTTCACAAGACGTCCTTCTTTGTGTTTTGGCACCAAAATAAGCATGTTCAAGCCAAGATACATCATAAAATTAAAGCAACATAGTTCCAAAACTATGAAACAAGACCTAAAAGACCAAGAAATGACATGGATCCTTTTTTTGACAGCACATTTAGCCCCCACTTTAGTGAGAGAAACTTGCTTCCTCTCACAAAAGTAGCCATGAACATTGAGAAGAGGGTTCAAATGCACTTACCTGAGCAAGATGGAATACAACAAACAAGGAGGATGATCATGCCCCTACTATGAAGATCCCATGAAAAAATACACATAAGGACAAAGGAATGCACAAGTGTTGAGAGGAATTGAATAAAGCTTCTATCATCAATCGAACTATTTTTGAAAAGAGATCTAGGCTGATTGCTTGAAAAATAAAGAATGTGTACTCACTCTGGGGCCACAGAACCAATTTTCTATGAAGTGAGAAATCCAAAAAAGTAAGATACATACGCTAGTTGGTATGTACTCACAAAAAAACACAAAAGTGGCTATGGGGAAAAGTCATGCGTCTAGTTGGGCTTCCCACTCAACAATGCCAAAGCTATACCTATTCAATAACTTTAACAAGGTGCCACAAAGCCAAAGAAAATGAAAATGTTGGTTTAATTTTCATAAAATAAAAAAAATAGGATGGCACCATAGGCATGCAAGTTGTGTTATGCAAGGTGGCCAAAAAAGAATGTTATGTGTAATATTTTCAAAGGAGTTTTGTTCAGTTTATGCAAGGTCACTCACTTAGAGAACATTATGTCTAATGTCTCCAAGAGAGGACCAATCAAAGAATAGTAAATTCACAACATAGGGGATGCAGTGTGTCATATCAAACCACCAAGAGGAATGCGATATGCTGAGAAAGATCATACTTATGAAGGATATCA
>VDFB02006052.1:0-34069 GCA_007258455.2 Sequoia sempervirens | reverse complement strand
TTGACTGAACGTGGGCTCATTTCTAAAATACAATTTCAAAGTAATTCAAGTCCACAACATAATCACATACGCCTGCAAGAGAGACAATGTTTTACAAAATTCAAGGACATTAAGATCTTGAGAAAAGGCGAGCTCAAGAACAAAACGGAAAATTAAAGATAGCTCCATTAAAAGATGATTGGTGGGCTCGTCAGGCAGATCTGGAGAATGACTTGCAGATTTTCTTGTCTCGCACTATTTATAGAGCTTTGAGGCCAGTGGAAGACAGAAAGGAAAAAGCAATACAATATGGACCTGTGGAAGACAGAAAGGCAAAAGCAATACAAAATGGACAAGAATTCGAGGAAATATGGATGTCGACGAGGATAAGGATCGCATGCAAAAATAGTAAGTAATTGGACACAACAAATATTCAAATCTGTCATCAAAATACGAAGCAAATGGACAAGAATCCGAGGAAACATGGATGTCGATGATGATAAGGATTTCACGCAAAAATATAAAGTAATTGGACACAACAAAAATTCAAATCGGTCATCAAACATAAATTATGCCCGTGGAAAGTTGATATGACACAGCTGTATCATATGGGTAGCTTATGATGCTAGATTTAACTTGATACCAAACGGATGCGTGTGTGAATGAATACGAGTTAAGGTTGGGCACTTCTTAATGGAGCCCACTGACAAGCAACCAAAAACTGACAATCTAGGAAGAAGCGAAATCACGGACACGGGCAATTGAGGAAGTTTTGAGAAGTTAACAGGTTCTTTTATGTGAATAATTTTAATATTTTTATTTTTATTTTTAATTTATTTATGGCAAGGAATTGAGAGTCTAGAGCTTAGCTCTTTTTAATATTCATCATTTGTCCAAGTCATACTATCCACAGTTCATTGGTGAGAATGAGACATCCATCAAGATTATAGTGAAAATTTTACATAAAAATGTTAATAAGTATGATAAAGATTGATATTTTCAATTTTTTTATTTTCTAGGATTATTGTATGAGCATTTATAATTTTATAGGTGTACTTTTTTATATTCTTGTGTTTATGGTGTGAAAGTGGTTATGTTTTTGGATCTTGAGATTCATTTTCTTTGTTTTTCATTACACAAATTTATTTATGACAACTATTGTTAGCACCATCTTCAAGAGCTTAAAATGCTTGATGCCTTTTATGTAGATTCTTTGGTACACCTTCAAGCCTACCAAATGAAATTTAGAAAATCCTATAATTAGTCTATTCTTCCTAACTCTTTTCTAATTGGTGATCTTGTTATTTATGAAAATAAACATGTTTTGAAAGGTAGGTTTAGTCCTAATTGGTTTGGACCTTATGTCATTTATTTTATTTTGACTTAGGCACTTATGGCATGACTATATTGGATGGCTATGAAAGATTCTACCATTTCTATGAATCTTCAGGTTTTTATACATAAAATCATGTTCTACTTCTTCTACGCTATCTTTTTATGCATTGTACATGTGGGGAAATTTGATTTCAATACACATAATTGATGTGTGGTATATAAGTTTCATAATGTTTTATAATTTTTGCATGATTGTACAAAACTTATTTTTCATTACATATATTTTCTATAGCTATTTTCTCTTTTTCCCCCATATTCAATACAAAATTATGTCTTTGGACATGACCTCAATTATTTTGGTCCACATTCCTTTCCATACATTTTAGTTCTTTTTCTCTAACCTAAAATCATGTATATAAACTATATTCATATCTTTTGTTAAGGTAATCCTTTTCATGTCAAGTGTGAAATTAATTAATTATGTAACTTTGTCATTAATTGGATAATCTAATATACATCAATCATGCATATTATGTATTTTTATACATAACATAAAATACTTGTGTGTATAAATTATCTAATGACATAATCTAATAAATAAATTTTAATTTTAAACATTAGATATTTTCATATGATCATAATCAAAATATACATATAACAAATTAAATGCATGCATAATAACATAATCCATAAATAAAATTACATAAATCATTTGATACTCTAACCAAAATATATATATTTATATATCTCAAAGCTATGTACATATTACTCATACGAAATATTTTTCCACCACTAAAATAAAATATTTTCATAGACATCCCTAGGTAGTGGTACCTAACACCACAACAAGAATCTATTGATCTTTAAGAGGAGGAGAAGTAAATTCATATGTCTCTTCCTCCATTTAAATCATCAATGTGATCCAAATCACTTTACTTTGTATCTCACTTCTTGTTATGTCACTTTTTCGCTAAGAGAAGAGAAAACTATGAAATGCACTTGTGTTGAGCATTCTTATGATAAAAAAAACTTGTGTAGAGCATAATAGAGAGCTATGTTTTGAAAGGAATTGTGTTCTCCTAGATTGTTCCATAGTGACAACCATTACCACTAACACCTTCCTAGGGTGAGAGTGGATTTTCTAAGTGTTTCTACTTAGATAAGTATTGAAATCCATTGATATGAAAAGGTATGGGTTCATAATATGACTATGATGCTAATCTGAGTAGATTATGTAGATGTGTTATTATATTTGCTATGTCTATTATTTATTTTAGAACCCTTGTCTAGCTTTTAATTATTATAGTTTACATTTCTGATTTATGTTAGTTTTCCACATCATTTTAGTGATATTACATCTTTTAAATTATCTCTACTCTAATATTTTGTGTATGAGCTAAAACATAAGTCAAAAGAATGTAAATAAGAACAAATAAAGTGTTATTAGGAACCAAAAAATGAGTAAAGAAATCCCCATTTTAGGCTAGAAATATGTCATCATAGAGCTTAGCTTACAAACAACATACACATAATAGTTACAATTATTTTTTATTAAATTTGAATTGGGGTGAAATACTTGAACTTCATAGAAGATGACAATAAAAATAAATTTAGTACATCAAAGTGGTAAGTTTGTTTACATTTTAATGACTTTTTAAGTTTTTTTCACATCTTTATAACCATAAGAATACCTTTATTGTCCACTATAACCTATTTTCAATGCTTGATCTAGCTTGACTGATTGCCCATATGTAGCTCCTATTTAAAGAGAAGTATGATCAAATTATTAATTCAATAAATCTATTGAATGCATCTGGCCTTGTTCAAAATACCTGGGAACATAATCCAAGTATAAATTCTAATGTTTTGATCTATGCAATATCTCCCATGTAGATGATTGGATTCATCAACATAGATGTTTAGTAGCTCCATAAATTAACTCTAGTTGTCCCTAGGATAAGGAGGACTCCTTGATAATTATGTTTAATTACAAGTATTATTGGATTTATTTAATCTTAATCTTTTTATATTTCAATTAATATTTTTTCCTCCATTTAAATTTTTGTTTTCTTAAAATATTTATAGTATTAGAGTGGGTCTGAAATAATTTCATAAAAATATTATAAGTTATATAGCTTGCATCCAACATACTTAGATTTATTATATTGAGTCCAAAATTGAATCAATATGTATCTCTTTCTTTTTTGAACTAATTGAAGAAAAAATATTCTTTCAATCTATCATGACTTAGAATTCCCCTTGACCAAAGATAATTTCAATCACATTAATTAAGGATCCATAATTATGTTCAATTTGATTCAAAGGTGTAGAAACCATTATTCTATTGTGCATATTTTACAAATTCAATTATGTTACAAGCTTCGAGAAGTTTGAAGTATTAATATGTTTCTTATCTAGTTTAACTATTATAACATATTATTTGGTGTGACATTCTTACTAGGGGGATTGGCTCCTCGGGGAATAAAGTCAAAAGGGATTTCTTGTCTATTATTTCTTTGTCTCATGAAGACAAAAGGATCATTTATCAAGTTCTCCTCATTTAGTTCCTTGGTTTCAAAGGATATTATGGCTTCTTATGTGGACAAAGAGGTAGGTGGGATTTCCTTTTTTCCAATTTTTGGTCACTCCCTTACTGTTGATGTTGCAGCATCTCGATGACCACTTCTAGCCATGACTTGCTATAATAAATATTCATATAGCCTGTTGGCTATTCTATTTATTGATGGTGAATTGTCTACATGAAGAAGCGCTTCATCTAACATTATTTATATTTAATGTTTAATTATTAATTAAGGGTCATCTTTATGAAGAGACATGATTTACTAAATAAAAGTTGACTTGTATTATTAAGAAACGCATCTTTTCTTAATAGGTAAACTTACTTCTTGAAGAGGCACAAATCTTCACCTATTTGTGTATATATACAAGTTGAGGTTCTTTCATTTGATCAATAAATTCATTCATAATTAAGGCAATACTCTTCATCACTACTTGGTGTGAATTCTTATACAAGACAGACCCAGTTATATGCAAGATCAATTCGACATTGTTGAAGGTTGTTGAAGGCTGAGAGTTCATTAACAAATTTTCTATTTATAATTCTGCATTGCATTATATCTTGGTGCATATTATAGGCCATCATATCGGCCTCTATTGTAAAGGAGATATTATTGGTGATTCAATATATAAGTGATATATTTTTTGCTAGGTTTTTCTCCCTCAAGAGGAGGGTTTTCCCAGGGTATCTGTTGTGTCCTTGTGTTTGATTTTGAATTAATTTTCTATGCACTTAATCTAATAATTAAAGCTAAAATGGTATAAGAGTGGGTTTGAAAAAGATCATGATCAGATCTTTATTGCAGTGATACTCTCTTTTCTCTTTTTCATAACAACTATCTCTATTTTTAGTCAAGATGGTGAATGGTTTTAAGGTTGAAGATAGACTTGAGGGAGCATCCAACTACACATCATTGAGGTTCAGAAACATGCTTACCTTGGAAGAGAATGACTTGGCTGAATTTTTGGAAACCAAAGTTCCTGAACCAATGGAGGAAGAAGAGAAGTTGTAGTGGAGAAAGAAAGACATCAAGGTGAAGAAGATGTTGGTTGATTCCATTCAGGATCATATTTTTCTGATTATCTCCAAGTTAAAGATGACAAGAGAGATGTTCAAAACCTTAGAGGAGATGTACAAAATCAACAACACCAACTGGGCTCTTGCACTGAAGCAACAACTACACCATGTGAAGATGGTAGGAGGAGAATCCGTCATTACTTAATTCATGAAGATTTCTGAATTAAGAGATCAACTCTCTTCTATTGGTCATTTTGTTGATGTCAAATACTTGACCATGCTTGCTCTTAATGGTCTTCCTTCATCTTGGGAGTCCTATATTCAAGGAATCAGTGTAAGATCAAAACTTCCCAAGTTTGATCATTTGAGGGCAGATTGTATTCAAGAAGAGTCTAGGTTGAATGCAAGAGGTATTGGTCGAAGCTCTAATGAAAACATTCATGTTCTTTCTACTCAATCCTCAAAGGAGAAAGAGAAAGGTGGAAAGAAAGGATATTTCAAAAGGAATAGAGATAAAGGAACTAATGGTGCTCCCACATTCAAGAAGAAGTGGGACCTCTCCAAAGTCCATTGTTTTTGTTGTGACAAGTTTGGTCACCATGCAAAGGATTGCCCCACTAGGCCTAATCAACATGCTTCATTTGCAGATGTGGATGCAATCTTTCCTTAGAAGGATTCTAGGGAATTTCTATTCTAAGGCATGGGCCTATGTTCAAGCTGTGAAGGTTGTGTGCTTATCTGAGTCCAAGAAGCAACACACCATACTATGTCTAGTATGTGCTTCCATCAGAATATTGAAAGAGAAGTATTCTTTGTTTGAGTTATATCATTTTTTAGTTGGATCTTGTATTTAGTAAAGAGAGATAGTGGCTTCTCTTGAATTTTGTTCAATAGCATAAGATCCTTTGAAAAATTCATTTATTGCAAGTTATTTCATGTTGGTTGTGAAGATTTCTGAGTGTGACTCTAAAATAAAAAAAAGAAATTGCAATTTTGATGGTGATTAGTTGGTCACATCGATATCATTCTCTAATGCATGAACTGTGATAGAGCCTTGAAATCTTGGAGATATTTGGGTCTACATGCTAATTGCATAATGCATTTAAGAAACCTATAGTTGTGCAGATTGTTGTGCTAAGTTTGGCACTCTCGAGAGGAGTAAAAGATGGAAGAAAGAGTTGTATCAAAATTATATAAAGATAATTTCTTTAACCCTTCATTCTGATCTTTTGATATATTTCCCTTATAGGTTGTTTCATTTATGTTTTAATATTCCTCATAAATCATTATGTATTTATACTATAATCTGAGATAGTAAACCTTGTATGATTCTAGCCTTGATATTTCATTGGAAAATTATAAACTGTTAGTAATCTCTCTCTAAAATGCTTTCAAGACATTTCTAGGAGCAAGAAGGTAATGAGAGATTGCTTAGTGATGAGAAACTTGAGGCATCTTGTGAGGAAGTCATGCCGACCAAAGAAATGATCAAGTGTGAAGTCACAACTTGCAACAATGAGAATGAGTTGGTGGCTAGAGGGAGTTTACTTCGAGAAGTCTTCTTTGCAATCTCTGAAGTAGGGATCAATAGGGAGTTTTGTGACTCACTGAGAAGAAGTGAGGGTTGTTGTATTGCAAGGCTAGGTGCTAAATCCTTAGAGGATCGCTTTCGCTATTGAGATCATAAATCCTCAAGACTGTCTTCTAGATTTGACATTGGTAGCTCCACAAACCTATTTAGAATAGAGTGATCTAGGATGAGTTCGATGAGGACAATCTTGAACTCTATATAGTACAAGAGGTGTGCATTGGAAAACATTTATCTAAGGAAAGCATTGTAGCCAATCTTGGATGATGAGGTGAGAAGGTTGATGCAAGTACTTAAATATTTAGAGGGAGCATACTATTGATATTTTGAAGATAATTGGTATGATGGATTACAAATCTATGTCTACACCTATGGAAAAAAACTTGCACAAGTTTAAGGAGGTTGAAACTAGTTTAGACCTAGTGGATACCAAGATGTACAAGAAATTGATTAGATCCTTGATGTATCTAGTTAACACTAGACCTAGAATTTGCTATGCAATAAGTGCACTTAGTCAGTTCATGTGTGAACTGAGGCATGTACATATTTTTGCAACAAAACATGTCCTAAGATACTTGCATGGGATAGTTGGATATGGGCTGAGATATTCTTCAGGCATCATCCTAGAGTTGCATGGTTATACAAATTCTATTTTAGCAGGTTGTATTGTTGATCATAAGAGCACCTCTAGATGTTATTTCAGTTTGGGGTCTGTGATGATCTCCTAATGTAGCAGGAAGTAGTCTTCAGTGGCACTGAGTACCACAAAGGTCATGTACATTACAACATGTGTGGCAGTTTGAGAGCAATGTGGCTTTGAAAGATCCTTATAGGATTGGTTGGATAATCATTGGAGCCGACTGTCATCCATTGTGTTAATTAAGCTATGTGGAGCTTTTGCGACAGAACTAACATGTTATTGAGGAAATCATTTTAGTTGAGGTATATCAACACTGATGAGCTAATGATAGATATTCTCACCAAGCCTCTCTCTAGGATAAAGTTTGTGTACTTTCAAGATAAGCTTGGTATGGTGGAGAATCTAGCCTTAACTAAGAAAGAGTCTCAGTATCAGTGATCCTCTTTAATGAGTTCTTCTCTATGAGAGAAGTTTGAGGTGAAATCCCTTGATTAATGAGTTCTTCTCCATGAGAGAAGTTCAAGGTGAAATCCCTTGATTAATGAGTTCTTCTATGTAAGAGAAGTTTGAGGTGAAATCCCTTGATTCTACCCTGTGGGAGAGACATAGTGGATGTCATGTGTGTGACTCCATGACAACATCACATGAGAGAGTCCATGATGATTCCTCTTGTACTTGTATTTTCACCCTCTAGGAGAGCCATGGTGAAAGTCATGTTGAGGTGACAACATCATGCAAGTGATGAACACTTGTACATACCCTACATGGTTGTAGCCATTATGATTGATATCACGATGAGGTGATATCAGATATCATGATGAGGTGATTTCATTTCTTTTCTACATATGGTTGTAGCCATTGTGGTTAGCATCATGATGAGGTGATATGTCTTGTACAGCTAGAAGTACTCCTCCCTAGCTAAGAGGGAGTGTTGATGTTGCAGCGTCTAGATGACCACTTCCAGCCACAACTTGCTATAATAAATATTCATATAGCCTATTGGCTATTCTATTTATTGATGGATAATTATCTACATGAAGAAGCACTTCATCAAACATTATTTATATTTAATGATTAATTATTAAATAAGGGTCGACTTTATGAAGATACATGATTTACTAAATAAAGGTTGACTTGTATTATTAAGAAGCATGTCTTTTCTTAATAGGTCAAATTCCTTGTTAAAGATGCATGAACCTTCACCTATTTGTGTATATATACAAGTCGAGGTTCTTTCATTTGATCAATAACTTCATTCATCATTTAGGAAATACTCTTCATCAATACTTGGTGTGAACTCTTATACAAGGTAGATTGAGTTATATGAAAGATCAGTTCGACATTGTTGAAGGCTATTGAAGGCTAAGAGTTCATCAAAAAATTGTCTATTTATAATTTTGTGTTGTAATATATCTTGGTGCATATTATAGGCCATCATATCGGCCTCTATTGTAAAGGAGATCGTATTGGTGATTCAATATATAAGTGATATATTTGTTGTTGGGTTTTTCTCCCTCAAGAGGAGGGTTTTCCTAGGGTATCTGATGTGTCTTTGTGTCTAATTTTGAATTAATTTTCTATGCAGATAATCTGATCATTAAAACTAACACTTACTACCTTTAATATTCATTGTGAGGAGGATTGTCTAGAAATTATTTTTCTAGATGAGGTATTTGATGAGGTCATTATGGGTTTACAATTTTCCCTGATGGGAAATTTTCTATCTTACCACCCCAATATTTATTAGGTGCATAAATGGATACATCTCAATTTTTTAAAGCAGGGGGCTAAATGTTAGTGCTATGTTGAATGGGTTGTTTTTATTAATTTATTTAACTTGGAAGATATAATAAAGATTCTTACAGGAGGCCCATGGGCCCTATATAAAACTTCTAAATTTCCTTTCCCTCTGTAAGTGGAAATCGAGGTAAGACCCAACTAAGTATTTGGGTGTGGCTACCCCCACTTGGATTAGGCTTCTTGGCCTCCCTTTATATTTTTGGAATGATAAGAATATTCAAGGAATTGTTAATTCCTTTGGTAGCCTACTTGCTATTGATAAGGTGACAACTCAAAAATCTCGACTAGCTTTTTCTAGATTACGTGTTAATGTGGTTACAAATTGTGTTCTACCTTCTACTACAACCCTAAAATCTAAGCTCAAAACCTAGACCCAACATATTAAGTATGAGAGGGCTAGTCTCTTTTTCCAAATATGTGGTAATTTTGGCCACACTTTTCATGAATGTAAAACACATGTGAATTAGAAAGATAAAGTTGTTCTATCCTTTCATTCTCCTTCTCCTAAAAAAAAAGTCTTGTAGGGGCCCAAACGATGAAGCTAAAGTCCCCTCATAAGAATGGGGATGTGGTAATTTTCCTATCAAAATACATAAGAGAACCTACCAATAGTGGTCTTGTAGGAACAAAAATGATGGAGATGAAATCCTCTCAGATGAATGAAGCACCAACTCTAGCTTTGAAAAAAGATGTAAGTGTAGATGTTGGTTCAAATAAAAATGATCCTAAAATTATGGTTTCTTCACCTTCTCCTATTGTATGTGATGTTTACCACTTAATAGAAGTAGCTACACCCTATGAGTCCCCTAAAGGCCCAAAGTTGGATATTAGCAAGAATTTATGCATTTCTTTAGATGGTGAGGGAATTCTCTCTCCAAGCAACCCCAATAGAAGGATCTAGGCTTCATTGGAATTTTTGCATTTAAGGAATTGGATTCATCCTTGCCAGTTCATAATGAACCTGAAGAGAATCCCTTGATCCAAGTGAGTGAAAAAAATAAAAAAGAAGAAAAAAATATGTAGGTAGTGACCAAAAGGTGGGATGACTAAATAATAAAGATGTAAGAACTATTGATACAACTAGGAAAATTTCCTTAACAAAACAAAGGACCCTTGAGGGTCTCTCCAACTAGCCTAAACCTAAATAGTGAAGTTCGGGAGAATTCTCCCTTTGGGTCATTATTTTTTGAATATAGGTTGTTGGTTCATCATTATGAAGATTATGACATGGAATATTAGAGGGATACATATCATTTAAAGAAACATGTTTTAAAGTGCAGTATAAACAATATAAAGGTTGACATCCTCCTTACTAGGAAACTGAAATGTAGGAGACTTTTGAAAAGTTTCTTTAAAAGATTTGGCCAAGGGTAGAGTTTTATGTTATTAATGTTGATGGAACCTCTATGGACTTGAAAATTCTATGGAACCTATAAATAATATATGGATCTCAAGGATGTATTAGTAAGAATTATCTAGAAACTAAATATTTTCAAAGTAGGAAGGAAAAACTTGAAGTGGAGCTTCCTTAACATTTACGCCCCAAATACTAGGTTGACAAGAAATCAAATTCGGAATTCACTATTGGGAATATTGTCAAAATACTCAAGGATGTGATGGATTCTTGTGGGGAACTTCAACACCCTACTCTATCCTTCAAATAACCTAGGTGGTTTGGAGGATTTCATAGATAACATGTTAGAATTTTTTGATTTTATTGTTGTTAATGGTCTCCTAGATGATGACCTTACTGGCTCTAAGTTTACCTAGTTAAAAAGACGTTATGATAGTTACCATATTCTTGGTTAATCTTGATAGAGTATTGATTTTTAAGGATTGGGATATTCTTGCTAAGTTTTTTGTAGGTAGACACTCTCTTGCACTTCTAGGGTTTTGCACCCAAAAGGAGAAAGGTAACCCATAAAAACCTAGTGTTTCACTCAAGAATAATGTTAATATGACTAAAATATGTCTAAATGGAATGCTCTAAGTGAAAATAATTGATAAAAGTAATGAATTATTATTGCAAAACCAATGAAATGCAAGATTTTTGAAAACACAATGTGATATGCAAAATGACCTAAGAATGTAAATAAATTATAACAAAAATGGATAAGACTAGAGAGGTGCACCTAGAAATTGGAATGTGATTCAAAGAGGCTCAAAAATCCTATAAAATTCATTGTTGAATCCAATTGGGACACTTACTCCAAGCTAGGCAACTTAGTCCTATTTCAGGGAGATTATGCTTGAACAGGTTTCAGCCAAAAGAGTATCTAGAATTGTAGAAAACACTTTTCAGGCCCAGTAGTGGGACTAATTCACCGCTGGTGGTGACTTAGTCTATCTTCATCTTCCATAAATTTTGAAGATGCAATCTATAGCTCTTGGTTTTCACTTTGGTTCCTAACAGGTGTCCAAATCTGAATCTACAAAATTTAGTCTATAGGTGATCTCCAAGCTTCTTTTAGGGTTTTGTTGAATTTGAATGACTTTGATGAAATTATGACACCTTTTAACACCTTTCTCTTTGAAAAATCTACATACAAGACCTGCAAATCACACATGCAAAGAAGGGAAAGAGGGTTAAGGGTTAGTGAATAGGGGTTTGCCCTAGTGAAACCCTAATTTGGTAATTAAACCCTTGAAAATGAAATGAAATGGAAAGATAATGATTAATGAACAAAATGCAATGCTACAACTCACCAAACCCTTGATGTAGAAATATGAAGATATGCAAATAGAAGCTCCAATGAATGTAGACTTGATAGTGCCTAGAATTCTTGAGAATGATAAATTAGGGTATTAAGGAAATTAGGAGATTAAAAGATAAAAAATGAGGGGAAAACCCTTTATTCACACTTGATTATACAAAATCTCCCAAAAATACCACATCACAAGCTGACCTCAAGGTTTAGAAAATAATATCCTACCATAATTTTGAAATAATTTTGATTTTTGTGCAAAGTGGGACTAAGTCGCCCCTAGTGGTGACTTGGTCCCCCTAGGGACATTTTAATGGGTGTCAGGAATTAAAGTGTATTTAATGATGTTTAACGGGATTATTCTCTCAAAACAAACTTAAGTAGGGCATGCACATGTATTAAGGGGTCATTTAAACATAAGAAAGGGTAAATTATTGATGACAATCCTAGAAAAGCATGAAATTTTGTTATAACTCTTTACAACACTTTGAAAAAATGCTTGGTAAGTTATAAAAATAGGTTATTTAAGTGAATTATAATAAAAAGGTCCTAGAAAATTGTGAAAGTGGGTTACAACACTTCACAACACTTTTACAATACATCAGAGAATTCTTATTGATTCTCAAGGGTCTAAGACCTAATGTGAATGTGTTGACCACATTACAACATTAAACCTAGGCAAAACTAGGCCAACATCCATAAGAAAGACCCAAATGAGTGTAAAAAAGTCCAAAGATACATTTTTTTGCAACACACTTCCCTTGTCAAATTGACTTCTTACCATAGTGCTAAGATTCTAAATAGCGAAAATCAAAGACATCTTGGCCCCTACCCCTTTAGGTATGATATTATGTGGAACCAAAATCTTGATTTTAAGGATTTGATTCTACTATGATGTAATCAACCTTTTCATGGTACGACAATTCTTTTATTAGCTCAAAAGATTAAAAGAATCAAGTCTAATGTGGCAGAAGGTTTGAATAAATATTATTTTGGTAATATATTTCACACAAAATAGAACATCCTTATCAATCTCAAAGATATTCAAGAGCAGATGGAAAAATCGGTTGTAGATGAAGACACTTGTATAAGAGAAAGGTAGTTGAGGGATGAATGACTTTGGAATGAGAAAATGAAGGAAATTTTTTGGAAACAAAAATCAAGAATCCAATGGCTGCAAGAAGGTGATAAGAATACAAAATTCTTCAAACAATCTACCTTAAAAAATAGAAGGAAAATATTATTTCTATTATTGATGAGAATGGTGAGTTACTATCTAAGGATGAAGACATTGAAAATGGGTTATATCAATTTTTAAACTTTTGGTGGTTATCCTATTGCCCTTCAGTCGATCTTGTTCTCTACTTAATGTCATCCCTAGGGAAATTTCAAAAAGTGATAGTTAGGATCTTAGAAGAGCAATATTGATTTAGGAGGTTAAATCAGTTGTTTTCTCCTTTGGAGCTTATAAAGTGCCTATCCCTGATGGTTTCTTACAAGTTCCTTCTTCTAGGACTTTTGGGATATCATGTCCTCCAATATTCTTAATGCAAGTACTAATTTTTTAGATTAGGAAGGCTCCTTCATCAGCTTAATGCTACCTTCTTTATTTTAATTCAGAAAAAGAAGAGGTGGTTTCCATTTTTGACTATCAACCAATAAGATTATGTAATATGGTGTACAACATTTTTTCTAAGATCAATTGCATTAGGGTAAAATTTATTCTTGATAAAATGATCTCAAAAAACCAAAAGGACTTTGTTCTTGGAAGACAGGTCCTTGAATCTTAATGCTTCTATTGTTTCACATGAGTGCATTCCCTTAGTGGAATACTCCATGAAGCCAAGCATGGTCCTCAAGTTATAAATTTCAAAGGGTTATGATAGAGTGGAATGGTGTTTATTGTTTTTTTTTTAGAGAAATTTGGTTTTGGAGGAAATATTCTAAAATTGATAAAAGAATGTGTGTTTACTCCTGATACTGTCATAATCAATGGTATTCCCAACAACCTCTTATCATGTGGGAGAGTTATAAGACAAGGTGATCCCATCTTCCTATATTTATTCATAATTGTGTTTGAAGTCCTAGGTCATGAACTGTAGAAGTATCTGGACAAAGGATTGTTTAAAGGAATTAGAGTAGCTTCACCCCCCCAACTTCACACTAGTATTTTGTGGATGATACCATTTTATTTGGTGTTGCTTCTATGGTTGAAGAATCCAAATGGAACTCCATACTTTAGAGTTATGCCTCAGCTTCATGATAACATATAAACTATTGTAGACATGCAAAATTAACATCATTCACATTCATCAACTCATTAAATATATCAAGTTAATTAAATCCACTCATCAAATAAATTAAGTCCTTTTAATTCAATCTCTAAGGATCATCCATTTAAAATGAATAAATTAACTTTATTTAATTTAAGCCTATCGTAACCTCGTTTGATTAAAGAAATCAACTTTAATCACATCCTAACATTCCATATTTTATAAATCATCTCCTAAGTTCATATCCTTCAAATTAATTAACCTTTATCTCACATCATCCTTTTAATGAAATAAACCAAAATTCATTTAATTAAATCCCAAATTCATATTCCTCCCTTTCTGATTTAAATAAATCCAAATATTTAAGTCAAATGGGTCAAAACACCTAATCATCATCTTAAGTTAATCAAACTATGATTAATCTAATCTAATCACCCATCACATCCTCTAGCTTTTCCCACTTGCACAAATAAATCAATTTATTGATTTATTAAATTCCTCATTTTCCCTCAACAAGGCATCTTTAGAGAATATTCCTCAAGTTTTAATTTGAAAACAAATTGACTTGTCCCTTCCAACATGGCAATAACTCCCCTCTTACATGTCCCCCACTTGGCATTTAAGTCTCTTTTTCTCCCTTCAACAAGCCAAATTTGAATTTGAAAAGGCCAACCAATCTCATTTATTGGTACTTTGACTAAAAACTGTACATCCTCCATCCACACAAAAGGTGACAAGTGGCTCTTTCTTATTGGTCAAATATTTATCCCACATTTCTCTCTCTTGGGAAATCTTAGCATTTGAGATTCTATAAATAGAAGGCTTATTATTCAAAAATCCACCCACAACTTTCATGCAAAGCTACTGAATTCAATTGAGAGCTAATTTTTTCCATTTTACTCCATCTTCAAGGCATCTATCATTGAGCTTGGCAAGGATTGGAAAAG
The DNA here is from genome assembly GCA_007258455.2 of Sequoia sempervirens. Lineage (NCBI taxonomy): Eukaryota > Viridiplantae > Streptophyta > Pinopsida > Cupressales > Cupressaceae > Sequoia > Sequoia sempervirens. Next base: position 19,207 of record VDFB02006052.1, on the reverse strand, counting down.
GGTACAAGTGACACCAATGCACTATGGAATAGGTATAGATCATGCTTCTTTGATGTTTTCAATTAGTTTGCTTATAAGGCATAATGTATGATTTCATAAGAGTACTTGTAGATGTGCATGGCTTGAACTAACTCATTGCTAATATGTGTTTGAGGTTTGAATTGTTTGTAGATTTACCGTGCACACAAATGGTGCTAGGAGGGCTCACTATACATAGTCATTGTTGGATTCGTAGCATTGCAATAATTTATTGTGGATCATTCTAGAGAAAGTAAAGTGTACATTTCCCTGTTTTGAATCTGTGCATTTCCCCGACATTTTTTTTCTTTTGCAACTTCAACCTTGATTTGAAAATATTGATTTAGTGGCTATCCTATTTTTGAGGCATATTTTCTAGGTAGCTCTCTGGCTATTTCTATTATTTGAGGGTGCAATTTAATCTATGATGGCTATAGGAGGCACAATCTTAAGAGGCACAAATTCCATTGGTAAGGCACAATAAATTATTTGTTGGCATGAAGTTTATTTGCAAGACCAATTAGTTGCTCTAGGTCATGAGTGGTAATGTAGAAGGGACTTTTTTTTTATGTGTGGTGATTTCATCTTTTGTAGGTGCGGTTTCTTTCCATATTCATTAAGACAAAGCCATCACGTCAAATATTTTCTTAGTAATTGTGTTGTTAGTCTACTTTATGTCGCCACTCCTTTTATTTCTTTGCCATCATATACTCAAGGCATATGTTAGATTTAGATATATGAATTAATCAAATTGCTATGCAAGTTGGAGAAATTTGAACAAAAATATTAAAAATTATTTGCACTATAAAGGAGTTTGTCATTTACTATTCAAAGGAGGATTTTGAAGTAAATATAGAAAATGATCTGCTACACACCAATGGGCATTCTCCTAGATTTTTTCTTTTTGATGTCAGGCCTTATGAAATGCTGAAGAGATATACCATCTCCTATATTCGGTTGCTATAGACACAATCATTCGATGTTTGAATGATGGAGTGATTAGTTCATTTAACATTTGATTATTTCTTTGAAGGATGATATCTACGAGTGTGTTCCTTCTAAAAGACCTCTGCTGAATATTTGTTGGTCTAAAATTTGTTGTTCATTTCATTTAACCATTGTGTAGGACCAACGTTCCTTCCTGAAGTGTTTCATGATGGAAATACAATGTGTTAGAAAGGTGCTTATCTCTGTCGTCAATGAGTTTTGTTGTTCTTGACTTAAAGCTTGTCAACAACTTCTCAAGACTATATCAATCCTCCTGTTGTCAATCGCCTCATTCTAAGTTTCCTTTTACTCATTCAATATGTGATTTGATGTCCTAACTTTTGAATTTGATCATGCTTTCATTAATGATAATGCAGTATAATTTAGAAATTCTTTGGGTCAATTTTCAATGCTGATATCTTCCCATGCTCTACTAGTGCATTTCTAGCCTATCTGTTGGTACTTCTTCTCATCTGCAATAGATTGTTGCAAATTAAGGATGTGTGTGCCAATTTCATGCATGGTACCTCTTATTTCATGAGTGCGTAGTAAAATCCATGTGCCTTATTCATGCTTCCCCATCTTGAATATATATCTATCAACATCTGACAAAATTCCTACATACTTTATGTTTTGATGCATGTCCTTTTCCTTTCACTAAGCTTCATTTGTAGGATGTTAAACAAAGGTTAGGAACTCAACTTTACACCTACCAACTGCATTTGTTTGAATTGATATATCAATAATGCATAAACAAGGCCTATAAAATGTTCAGGGAGGGAACTTACATGGCAATGGATTACATTTTTTCATGAGCACGCAAGGAAGAATTCTCTTTACTACTTGCAGGTTTCAAAAGGGTGTTAGGTTTCACCAAATATGTTTTGTTGTTGCAGATTTAATGCTTGAAATTTAAAATTTTGATGATTTAAAAGTTGGAGGGAATTAGATCTCTCAAGTATGAGGATGGCAAAAGGAGGTATCCAATGTGGTTAGAATATGATTTTTTTTTATGATTTCCTTGCCACACGATTGATGGTTATTTTGAGATAGTCAATATTTCAGATTATGATGATGCTTTTTAAAGGTTTATTCTTTATGGGTGATTTATTGACTCAATACCTCTAGTGATGTAGATTATGATAAGGGAAAGAATGGGTCTAACAAGTGTGATGCCTTCTCAAATGGAATCATTAATGCTTTACTTATAGATCCTCCTTTTATTATCATAATCATCATTTGGGATCATGTTATTGTTTGAAGTTAAATCAAAATAAATTTAATTCTCACATGATTGTCTTTTTACTTGATGGAATAGGAAAAGCGAGGAACATTTCGTTGCACAAGGAGCTTGCAAGAGATCTTCAATGGAACTTGGAGATAAATTGAGCATCGAACTTGAAACTCAAAAGGATTTTTTAATGCTTGGAGATTCTGTCTTATGCCTTGATTTTATGTTTTAGGCTAACTTATTTGGTTTTGGGCTTAAAACAAACATTTCAAAAGCTTTCAATGTTCATTGCAAAGGGGTTAAAATGAACTTTAGGCAAATTGAATCGATTTCATTCGAGGGTAACAAGTGAACAAAACAAATTTCATATCTCACTTTGGTGCTTTAAAACAAACCAAAATCATTGATTTATGGAATTAAAACAAACATGTACAACTTTTCTTTTGTGATTTCTTACTTAAACTGACATCATTGAATAGGACGTATGCACTTTTCTCCCACTTTACAACGATCTTGAGAATCAAAAAGACTTTTTTGTGATCTTAGTTTGAGATAAAGTAATCACCTCCACACTTCATTTTGGGTTTAAAAATTGAACAAAACACTTTGTGAGTGTGAGTAAACCTATTGCATGTGTTCTCCCTTTGTTTCTAAATGAAGGTTGATTGAACTATTAATATGTTTACTCACTTTTTTCTATCTTAGAGGGCATTCCTTGGGGAAAAAGTACTCACCGAAGGGAATGACTCAATTGGTAACACTCTAAAGCCAAGAGTATTTCCAACCAGAATATAAATGTGGGTATTGGAATAAATGCCAATATCACGTGGTTGACTCTGACGAGAAGGGTAGCAATGGTCTCTCGCCACGTTGGTTTCAACTCCTATGAATGTAAAGTCTAAATTAAAACCCTTGTTTTAGAATCTCCAAAATCCTTGATCTATTTTTTGGTGCAAGAATGGTCATTCTAAAGCCGCCCCACACTTTTATGGTCTTTAGTAGAAATGGAAAGCATGCCATGGGAGTTTCATGGGTGTTGATGCTTGGTTTCCCTGTATAAGTGAGCGTCATGGAGGGGAGCTAGTGGGGTCAAGCATCTAACCATTCGCTAAAGATAAGTGTAGCTGGACTTGTCCAAGTGGGGACCCAACAAATATTGGCTTTCATATCCATAGGATTGTGCTTGTTCTTTGTTACAATATGCTTTTCTTGTTCGAAAACATTTGAAAACAAACATTTAACATCATCATCAAAATTTCAAACCCTTTAGGAGGAAAATACAATTGACCAAATTCATGTGTTATTGCTTACCCTTGGGATTTCATCCTTAGATGTTTCTAAACACTTGGATTTACCTCTCAATTTTCCTACTAAAGTTAAACAATAGGTAACCCTTTCCTTAATTTCATCAAAGTTTTGCATAATATACCTTGTGAAATAAGAAGTTGAGACATTGGACATCTAGTTTGAAAACCTAATCAAGAAGTGTTTGTGGTAAAACAAAGTCATTAAGCAAATAATAAAAACAATTGGACCCCACACATGTGTCTCCAATGATTTCATGCAAGATCAAGATAAAGTAACCAAAGGTAAAAGATGTTAGTCTGAAAGCACATCAAAAGCATCTCTCAACCCTATAAAAATTTAGATGAAGACTGCTTTTTAACTTTTACATAAAGGATTCAAGAAACAATCCTGGTTTGTACTCATTCTATTACTGTCAAAACACAAATATTTTTAGAGAGTTTGAATATCTTTTTTAGAGAAAAGCTTGTTCATCAAAATTGAGGTCCAGTAAACAAGTTTCTTTTTAGGGACATCCTAGGATCAAAATCAAATCTTCATCCATCTTGGAACATCAAAACAAAAAGCATCTTATCAACAACTCTTCAAAAATCTTAGAAAAATCCTTCATATTAAACTTTGGGAAAATCATTTAAAATCAATCTAAACTCACCTTGTTTGATTGAATGTGTGTAGATGCATCATTCTCCACATATTTGAAAAAATTATCAAAACTTGTGAAAAAATTCATCCCTTGATAACATCCAACATCTTGGGATTTAGGAGTTCATTATCAATATCATCTTGTTTGGATAGGAGTGTTTAGATGAATCCTTCTTCTCACACCTAGAAAAATTATCATCTTGTGAATGATTTAACTCTAGGACAACATCCAACCTCTTAGAGTTTATGAGTTCACCAAAATCCAAATCTAAAACAAATCAATCCCAAATCAAGTCCTAAAATTTTAGCATGCCATTCAAGATTCTCTCAAGAGTTCCAATCATCCATCAAACATCCATCTTACATCCATATCATTACCATTCTTTGATCATCCTAAAATTTCTCTTTTGTACCTAATGTTAGATCAATCCAAAGAATTAGAGAATTCACCTTCAACATTCTTGAAGATTGATCCCTATTTTATGGTGTAGACTAGATCACAATAGAAGAGGAACATGGAAGCCAACAAAGAAACATCTAGTTCGAGTGACTTAAGTCAAACCACTCCTGAAATGAATCCCATGGGGTTTGGTAGTCTCATAGTTAACCTTCCTCCACTTTTGCAAGACCATCAAGAGGAAGGTATCCAAATGGAGGATCTCACCAATAATCCCTTTAGAATGTCACATGAGGAAATCAATAAAATAATTCAAAATCTAGAGAACCATAAGATTATCAACATCATGATGAGAATCAATCCCTCACTATACATGCTCAAATTAGCAAAGCAAGGGGATAAAATCCCCTCCGATTCGATGTGACCACTATTGTGGAACCATCTTTTGGAGTCATGCCTCCAATCTCATCTACCATCCTCCTTTCATCTACCCCCTTATTTCAAAGCATCACTCAAAATATCTCGCAAATCACATCATCCATTGCTCCAACGCAGGTCATTGTTAACAAAGAAGATGCATTTCTCAATGCATTGCAAATGCATCCTCTCGTAAACAATCAAGATTTGGATGCAAAAACCATCTTGGGACAAACTGTACCCCTAAATTAATTACATACATATTTACCTCTCAAAGTTCATGATCCAAATGATCCGTCATCATCATCATTCTATGCAACACTCCAAACCTCTCTCCCCATAACCTTGCAAGGAGATGGTGACATGTTTGGACTAGGGGGAATTTTAGACACCACACAATTTCCTCAAGAGATCACATCTCTCACAATTGCACCACTTCCACCATTTCCATTATCGTCCACACCACTTCTTAGCTTAGGGCTTCCCCCTTTACCAAATATCAATCAAACCAACATTCCAAACACCAATCAAAGCATCACGCCAAACTCTCAAAACTTTTCATCAACATCGTAACAACATATGACAACTACACAAGCAATCACGAGATAATCAACCACCCCCTAAAATCTCAAAGCATGGTATCTCAATGACCAACCATATCGATCACACCATCCACCAATCAAACCCCAATCACCAACACGACAACACCTCTCACCTCCACAATGAACACCATTCTGAATCCACCTCCACCTGGACCACCACCAAGCTCCAATATATCAAGTCAATATAGTATGGTTTTGCAATCCTCTTAACAAGCCGCTTATCAAAAGGCATTTCTACAAGGCAAACAACAAGGTGTGCAATTAGTTGCCTCGGCAAGCTACAATTAAGCCAAGCTCAACAAGCTGCTCAAGCAAGATGTCAAGCCGCCTAAATCGCACAACAGCAGAGGGCTACTGCCCAATCCCATTATAGTTAACAACAAGAAGCTGCTGAAGTTGGGTAATAAATCCCACGCAAGCTCGCCACAAGCCCAAGCTCGCACACTCGCTTCAAAGCCTAATATCAAACACAACAAGTAATAGCTACTGGGCAATATCTACAACAACACAGCGTATCAACAAGCGATAGCAAGTGCTAAAGCAATATCAAGAAAAATTAGGAAGCAACCTAATGAAGGTGTGCCCAACAACAAGCACAACAAGAAGCTCAGCAACATGCACTAATAACACAACAACAACAAGAACAACAAGCATTTTGTAAGCATGGATCAACAATATGCAAACATTATCCATCAAAATACCAACCACCACACACATTCCACTGACAATCGAATCCACCTCGTGAACACTTAACCCACCCCCATCCACAAAAGCATGTGACAACATTAAATTAGGTTGTTTCAAGAACAAGTGCTTCACCTTCAATCAGGGTGGAACCATGAAACACCTAGCTTAATTTGTGCCCTTATCCATTCGACAAAAGCCTTTATCGAAACACCTAAAAGGGATTTGAGATCCCCAAATTTGATAAGTAGTGTGGGCGGGAAATCCTAAAGATCACATCAAGAAATTCCAGGTTCATTGCATGGAAGTTACGTATGATGATACCTATATGATGCAACTATTTCCTAGGAGTTTGGCTGGCCATGGTATGGAATGGTTCTCTCGCCTACCTATAGGCATCGATACATTCCAAGAAGTCATAGATGCATTCATCAAAAACTACGTATGAAATATCACCATGGATGTTAGTCTAGAGGAGCTCTCAACTTTGAAACAAGGTAAAAATGAATCATTTGGTTCATTCCTACAACAATGGTGATCTAACAACAATAGGAGAAAATGGGTCATGCCAAAAGAACAACAAGTGTGCACTATCATATCCAACCTGACGCACTCTTTGAATTCCGCACCTCAAGGTCTAAAGGACCACATATGACTAGTTTATTTCAAGGCCGCCAACATCAAATGAGCCCTTATGACACAACTAGAGGATCAACCACATCCCTCGGTCAATAGAACGACGCTTCACCTACCACCACAATGAAAAACCTCTCACATGGGAAAGAAACAAAAATATTACCAACGATGGTGTCGTCAATGCCAAAGTTTTCATCAATTCCCCTCGGAAAAAAACACTCGCACCACAAAAAAATATCCAAAACCATCATCCAAACAACCATCAAGTGAACACAACAACACAACAACCAAATAATCAAGCAATCAATAACATCAACAATCAAAGGGGACCGCCCCAACAAAATAAGAATTCCATCAAGTGAAAGTACACCACTCTTGGGGAACCACTTGAAGTCATCATGAAGAAACTAATAGATGAAAACCTAATGAAGATTCCCACTTATGAGAACTACCAAGAACTAGATGTTAAACCTCCTTGGTACGACAAAAAATCAGCTCTACGACTTCCACAAAATCAAAGGGCACACCACTAACAATTGTATGAGGTTAAAGAACATAGTCCAAGACCTCATTGATCAAAGAATCATAAATGTGGAACAAACATGAAACCAAAACCTCAAAATATACATGAATCGATGCCTAACCATAACAATAAAGGAAATCAATAGCTAAAAAAATGCCAGCACAAATCTCCATCATGGAGTTATTAAAAATCTCATTTTCCCACAAGAAAATCCTTGAGGAAGCATTGGATTCATCCACCATCCCCGTAGATCTTGATGTGGAACAATTTCAAGCAATGGTTGGAAACATCATCACTCCAAACCTCCTTACATTCTCTGATCAAGATTTTCTCGCTCAACCATCTCATAACCGTTCACTCCATTTAGAGGTCCTAGTGTAGAAAAGTAAAGTCAAGTGAGTCCTGGCAGATGGAGGTGCAAGCTTGAATATTTGTTCCCTCAAGCTCATTAAGCAGTTAAAAATCTCAGAGGATTCCATCGACAAAGGAAAAGGTATTACAATAAGAGCATATGTTGATCAGGAAAGAGTGTCCCAAGGCACAATCAGAATCCCTATTCAAGTAGGGCCAACTATCATGGAAACCACTTGTTAGGTCCTGCACCTCGAATTGCCTTATAACATTCTCCTAGGATGTCCATGGATCCATGCAATGCAAGCTGTAGCATCAAATTTCCATCAATGTGTCAAATTCACATATGAAGGACAAGATGTCACCATCCATGGGGATCCTGAACCATTCTCCTACTGCAAGAAACTTGATGAAAAATACTACAAAATCCCTCAAGTACCTAAAAATGATGAAGGCCCATCAACACTATAAATTGATCTAGCCACTCTCACTTCCACTTCTACGACAGAGACACCCACCATTCCTGCCATCCCCACAATCTTTGATATCAAAGTCATCATCTTGGATAATGGTTGTGGAAACTACACGATTCCAAAAAATGATTTTGTGGTAGGAGAGTTACCACAATCTCCCAGATCACAAGGACGTCCACAAGCAAATGAAATCTCCATATCTCAAACATCCCCTGAAGACTATCCAAACTTCAGAAGTTGGGGAGATCTTAGATGAGAAGTCATATAGGAGGACCCATCTCATTTCCTATACCAAGATAGTAGACCAGTAGCCAATCTACCAATGGATGTTAGAAGCAAAGGTTTACAAATGATGCTACCAATTGGATATGATAGAAATCAGAGACTTGGGAAAAATAGAAATGGGCTTATAATACCTATCATTCCGAAGATGTGAATGAGAAATGTTGGCCTCACATGTACCCCTTCAATGTATAACCATACATGGCCGAAGTCCTCTAGTTAGAAAGGTCAATAATCCTCCTGAGCAATCCACAGTTGAACTTCGCTTACCCGTATCTACAGGTCAAGTCATAGACAACTTCACATTTGACATAACTGACATCTGTAGTAGTAGTAATGATGAGGATCCCATAACCAACCTACCTAGGCTCTTCAAGGATACCACCCTTCTCATTATTAGCACCTTATCCTTTGAGTCAAACCATCAAAATCATGAAATCCGCCAAGTTTACCCCCAACTCATTGATTATGACCAATGAGGACCACCAGTTCTTGACACATTCGAAAATGATGAGGCACTTTTAGAATTCATGGGACTATGGGATAATATTTCGTGTGGGGATCACAAAGCATGATTCATCATTGAGCCAGATACACAGGCCTATTATGGGGAAACGATTGAATCCCTCAGTCACAAAAGTGAGAAATTAAGAATAATATCTAAGTCCTTGAGTGAAAACTACATTATGGCACTCTCTGACATGAAAAAAGTAAAAAGAAAGGATGCATCCAATGGTGAAAACCTCTTCGAGGTGCCTGAGGATGGGGGATTCAATCTTCCTTTTAGAGCTCTTTATCATGAAAAATCAGCAGTCCTATCAGAAAAGAGAAATCTAGTTAATCTAGGAATAGAGGAGACCCCACACATCACATTCTATGAAGAATCGTTACTATCAGAAGAACAAGAACTCCTAGTAGCCTTATTAAGAGAGAGACAAGTTATCATTGCATGGAGCTACGCAGACATGCCAGGGCTTGATCCAGAAATTGTAGTTCATCACCTAGCAGTAAACTCTAAAGCAAAGCCCATTAGACAAAAGCTTAGGAAAATGCACCCTTAGATCGCCCTGCTAGTCAAAATGGGACTAAAGAAGATATTGGACGCATGATTCATTCAACCAATAGATTATCCAAAATGGGTGCAAAACCTGGTGCCTATCTCAAAACCCGATGGGGGCATAAGAATCTACACAGATTTCAAGGACTTAAACAAGGCATGTCCAAAAGATGATTTCCCATTGACCAATATTGACATGATCATAGACATGATAGTAGGACATGAAATGATTTCCTTGATGGATGCTTTCTCATGATATAACCAGATAATGATTTCTAAAGAAGACCAACATAAAACAACCTCCACTTGTCCATGGGGGACTTACTGCTAGAATATGATGCCATTCAGCTTGAAGAATGCAAGAGCAACATACCAAAGAGCCATGACCTTAATCTTCCATGACATGATCCATTAAATTGTCAAAGATTATGTTGATGACACACTAGCCAAATACAGAAAGAGGAAGGATCACATAGCAAACTTAAGTGCTATTTTTGATAGGCTGGAAGAATACAAGGTTAGATTAAACCCAAAGAAGTGCATCTTCGGTGTACAATTAGGAAAGTTACTAGGGTAGATAGTTTCAATGAGAGGTATTGAGGTAGATACAACAAAAGTAAAAGTAATCCTTGAGATTGAGGCACCCAAAACATTGAAACAATTGAGAGGTCTCCAAGGTAGGCTTCAGTCATTCTGAAGGTTCATAGCACAACTGGCAGATAAACAGAATCCATATTCTCACCTACTTCACAAGGGAGTAGTGTACAAATGGGATAACAAGTGTGAATAAGCCTTCAATAAGATCAAAGAATATCTACTTACACCACCAGTCCTAATGCCACAAATCCCAAGAAAGCCATTAATTCTCTATGTGTCAGCAACAACAACATCCCTTGGATCTCTTCGCTCAAAGGCAATGCTCACTAGAAGAATGGCTAAATGGGTCATGATACTATCAGAGTATGACATTGAATATGTGGAGTAGAAAGAAATTAAAGGCTAAGTCATCGCAGATTAGCTTGCAGAAGCACCAATCTATTCAGAGAATCCTCTCATCTCATAATTTCTAGACGAATCCATCTTCAATCTCAACCTAGCTAACCACTGGAAACTTTACTTTGATGGCTCATACATGCAGCATGGATTAGGAGCCGGTGTCTTCTTTATCACCCCACAAGGGGACTGCATACCAAGGTCCTATAAATTCATGTTTCCCTGCACTAATAACATTGCAAAATACTAGCCTTTAACCATAGGTCTTAGAATAGCACTGCACTGGCACATCATGGCCCTCAGAGTATATGGAGACTCTTAGCTGATAATAAACCAAGTTAACTGTGAGTACTAGAATAAGGATGATAAGATCACTCCATACAAGAAACTAGTGGAGACTCTCAAGGAATCCTTTATCAAGATCACATTTGAGCAAATACCTAGAGCTAACAACAAAGCAACACATGCCATGGAAATGATTGGATCCTTACTAGGCATCGCTCATAATGTCCCAAAATATGAATTCTTGGTAAAGCAACTTCTTATACCCACATTCGAGGTACCAGAATCAAAATTTGTGTGTGAAATCGTTGGTCCTGGTGATCCCTGGTACCATGACATTTTTACCTACCTGCGAATAGGTGTCATACCTACTGACTTACCCTCAACCTTAAAATGAACCTTTTTCAAAAAGGCATCCTGATTCATCATCCTAGGAGATACCCTATATTGTAGGAGCATAGAAAGAACCTTACTATGTTGTTTAAATGCCGATGAGGCATTGTCTGCTTTAACCAAAGTACATGATGACATCTATGGTTCACACTCGAGTGGAATGACCCTACCCAAGAAATTGCTGAGGATGAGGTATTATTGGCCTAAAATGGAAAGAGAGGCACATGACTACATCAAAAGGTATCTACAATCTCAACAGCATGGGGACCTCATCCATGCTCTAGCTCAAAAACTTCATCCCATTATCACACCATGACCCTTTTCGCAATGGGGACTCGATCTCATTAGATAAATCACTCCCACTTCATCTAATGGCCACAAGTTCATCATAACTGCCACTGAGTACTCTACTAAGTGGGTGGAAGCCATACCCATGACATATATAATAGGGAAGTAGTTATCAAAGTTCATCCTTAACTATCTCATTTGCCACTATGGTGTCCCACAAGCCATTCTCTTAAATAATGGGACACCATTCAAGAATCAAGATGTCTACGACTTGTGTGAAAAATTCAAAATCCAACATCACTTCTCCACCCCATACTATCCCCAAGGCAATGGCCAAGTAGAAGCCACAAAGAAAACCATTTGAAAGATCCTCAAGAAAATAGTCAATGATGCAGGTCATGACTAGCATCTGCAGCTCAATCCCACCCTCTAGGCCTACCGAACCAACATCCGCACACCCACCGTCGCCACCCCGTTCTCCCTAGTCTACGTATCAGAAGCAATACTCCCCATTGAGATCAACCTCCCATCACTAAGAATATCACTGCAAAACCTCATCATGGATGAAGAGTACCGAGTATCAAGACTGAATGAGTTGGAGCTATTGGATGAGTGGTGTATAGATGCTTTAAATCATTTGCAAGTCTATCAAAACATACTCAAGAGGAGCTATAACAAGAAAATCAAAAGCAGGACTTTCCAAGTTGGAGAACTGGTATTAAAGGAAAATTAGAAGAATGTCCCAAATCCAAACAACAAAGGAAAATTTGAACCCAATTGGTTGGGATCATTTGTTATCACAAAAAGCTATAAGCTAGGGGCATATCAGTTATCAACACTCAAAGGGGAACCTCTGCAAGAACCCATGAACAACTCTCATCTCAAAAAGTTTTATGCCTAATCTTTCAAGGTATAGAACCTAAAAAATACAAAAAAAATCAGAAAATGTCCTAAAAAAAAGGTTACCTTGGTGAAAACCTGGCAAACAAGCGTTTTAGTGACAACAAAAACAAAAACAAAGTAAAGAAAAAAAATCCAAAAATAGAAGAAGGATAAAAAAAAAAATAGTAAAGAGAAAAATCATCCTCCTCGGGTGAAAACCACTTCACAAGTGGCACTTTAGACAAGTACCTTGGTGAAAACTTCAAAAATAGGTGCCTTTGTGTAAATAAGCATGTTCCATCCACCAAGATCTTCACAACTTGTTCTTCATCATCCATCCATTACATTTTCCATCATCCATTCATTCCATCTATCGCACCGCGCATAGCTTGATCCTATGTTCGTGTCATGATCCTCCTAGTAATACCTCCATCCTCAAGATCGTTTTGTCTCCGCTTTAACAAAGTAGTCTATTGCATCACACTCGTGCCATGTTCTTATTGAATCATATTCGGTATATTCTTGAAGTCATAAAATCAAAAAATCCAAAACATCAAAAATTAGGAAAATCCAAAAACATCAAAAATCACTAAAAAGGTCAAAAGTCAACAAGTCAAAATAGAGTCGAGGATGAGCTCATGCTTAGCGAGAGCTAGGGCCCGCGTGCCCTAGCTCCTCTTTTCTGTGATCTGGTTGTGCGCGGCGGCCGAGCTGGTGGTGTGATCTCGGGGGGTGGGGTTTTTGATTTTCTTCAGGGGTGCGCAGGTTGAGTGGGGAGCTCGGCCTTTATCTTGCTTATAGGCAGTATTTCCGGCTGCGTTTTTTGCTGTTAACGACTGTCCCTGGCGGGTGTGGTCTGCGGTTTGAGACTGTGGGTCTCGACCCCCATCTCTCTCCTTCTTGGCGGGGTGGTGCTTTGCGATCCATGGAGAATCAGGGTGCTGTTATATCTGAGGTTTCTTCTGGTGATTTGGAGATGGTAGGGCCATCTTCTTCGATGCATGCCAGCGGTAAGGATCCGCTGGGTAAACCCCAGTCTGGAGATGGGGTCTCCTCTTCTAAAGGGGTTTTTCGAGTTAAAAAAATAAACGGATGTTTGGAGAGATCCGAGGATCGACCAGTTTTGGTCATTCAACCTGAACAAGTTGTAGAGGATGTTGAATATTGGTGTAATCATGCCCTCATTTGCAAATTTTTGGGTCTTCGTCTGTCTTTACCTGTCTTGGATTCCTGGGCGCATCGAGTTTGGAACCCAGAAGGTGATATGGAGATTATTTTGGCTGCTAATAATTACTTTCTAGTTATCTTTTCAAGCATGTCGGACAGGAATAGGGCTTTTGAAGGGGGCCCCTATTTCTTTAACCAGGTGGGGCTCTTCATTAAGCCTTGGCACATGGGCTTCAACTCTGCCGAAGAGATCCCCTCGCGGGTTCCTGTGTGGATCCGATTGCCGAGGCTTCCTTTGGAATTCTGGAGGGAAGATATTCTTCACTCAATTTCATTGCTTCTTGGAAAACCGGTGGGATCAGCTACACAAACTCAAGACCGTAAGGTAATTTCCTTTGCTCGTATTTGTGTAGAAGTTGATTTAAATAACCCATTACCAGATTCTATGGAAATTCGCTTGGGATCATCGTCTTGGATCCAACAACTAGATTACGAGACCCTTCCCTTTAGATGCAGAATTTGTCATGAATACGGTCATTTACATCGCAAATGCCCTAGATTTAAACCCTCCCCCTTGGCATCCTCTGGACCTCCTTCGGGGGTCAAGGGGAAGGCTCCACTGGCCAATGAAACTATGGATAATGAGGGGTTTACTCAGGTTAAGTCCCGTAACAAAGGTAAAGGAAAAAAGAGAACCTGGATGGATAGACAAAATGATGGCACTTTTAACAGGTTTGATGTGCTTGAGGACCTGGTTCAAGAGGAAGGTATTCCAGTTGAGCTCTCTTCTGGGGCTAAGGGTTTGCATGAGAGTCAGGAGGAAGTTGCTGAGAAAGAGGAGCAGATTTTATCTCCGGAGGACCATCAGGTTGTTCGTTTGGCGAAGGATGTGCCTACCCAGGGTCAGGATATCAGGGACCTTCAGGGGACACAGGCTACGAAGGATTCTGTGGTGGTGTCTCCTAATCCTCCTGCTCTTAAGGGGGCCTCAGATTTTGTGAAGGGTAACAAAGCTTCTCCTGGTTTAGGGTTACAACAGAAATCCTTTAAAAAGGGGCTACTTGATAAACCGTCAAGGAGTGGTAGGAAGACCGATCAAGAGAAGGTCAAAATTATGGGTGATACTTTGGTTGAGTCTGGGTCTGTGAAACCCATTGATTCCCACTTCTCCCACCCCCATAAATGATTGTTTTATCATGGAATGTAAGGGGGTTGAACAGCATCCCTAGACAAAAGGCTGTTCGTAGATTAATTGAATCTCAGTCTCCTGATGTGGTCTTTATTCAAGAAACTAAGCTTACAGTGGACGGTTTGGATAAGTGTGCTCCGCGTATCTGGCCCCAAGGTAATTGGCAGGGGGTGGGTGCTTTGAACAGTTCAGGGGGGGTGGCTTGCTTCTGGAACCCGAGGAAAGTTTTCCCCATATGGTGGAGTTCTAGTCGGTCTTCTATCTCTCTGGTTGCCTCTAGCTTGGAGACTGGAGAGAGGTGTCTTTTTTCTAATATTTATGCTCCTACTGATTTCTCTGGTAAGTCAAATCTCTGGGCTCACATCAGTTTCATTCGAGCCCTAGACCCCTTTCTCCCATGGATTGTGGCTGGTGATTTTAATGCTGTTACTAGCTTGGACGAAAAACAAGGGGGTTAGCAGGCTGGACCCTTCTGCAGGTCTTCTCAGGGATATGATTAGCTCCTTGAATCTCATTGATGTGAAGCCAACCAATGGCGTCTTTACATGGAATAATAGGAGATGTGGTGTTGAGGCCATCTCAGAAAGGCTTGATAGATTTCTAGTTTCGTGCTATTGGATGAACAGTAGGTTGATCACCAGTTCAGAAATTCTTGATTGGAGGGGCTCTGATCACTGGCCCATCAAGCTCTCTGTCACCGTTTATGGAATCACCAAAAATCCCTCTTTCAAATTTCAGTTGATGTGGCTAAGAGATCAATCTTTGCATGATCTTATGTTGGATTGGTGGCAGGAGGGGAGGCCTACCCATGGGACGGCCATGTTTATTTTCACTAAGAGGCTTCAACATGTGAAGTTCAGGCTTAAGAGATGGAATAATCAGTGTTTTGGGAACCTACAAGCTCAGAGGTTGGTTGCCCAGTCCAAGTTGGATTCCATCACTCGTCAGATTCGTGACCAGGGGTTGACCTCAGACCTTAGTATTGCTGAGTCCTTGGCTCTAAAGGGATTAGAAGAGTGGGAGCTTCGGGAGGAGATCTTCTGGAAGCAGAAATCTCGCATTGATTGGCTTCAGGAGGGAGATAGGAACACCGCTTTCTTCCATAATTCGGTTAAGGCTCGGAGGCAGGGGAACTCTATCTCCTCTCTAGTTTCTCAAGATGGGGCTCAACTTTCCTCCAGCGCTGAGATTTCCAGGGAAGCTGTCAATTATTTTTCTAATCTTTTTTCTAGGGAGGATTTTGCTGCTAGGGCTGAGGAGGGGGCCATTTTGGATTGTATTCCCCAACTGGTCTCTGCTGAGATGAATGGGGTTCTCTTAAGTCCTATCTTGTTACCTGAATTGGAGAAAGTGGTGTTTAATATGAAAAAAGGCAAGGCTCCTGGTCCGGATGGGTTTCCGATTGAGTTCTTTCAGGAGTTTTGGGAAATTATAAAGTTTGACCTCCTTGAGGTGATTCAGGAATCACATAGGAACAAGCAGATGCTCAAGTCCATGAATTCTACCTTCTTGACTCTCATACCCAAGATGGAAGGAGCTAATCGACTGGCGCAATTCAGGCCTATTGCGTTATGTAATGTGGTTTACAAGATCATCACCAAGTTGATTGCTGAGCGACTCAAACCACTCCTCGGTTCTCTGATCTCTGCTGAGCAGGGTGGTTTTGTTGAAGGGAGACAAATTTTGGATGGCGTCGTGATAGCCATGGAAGCTATTCATTCTATGGCTAACTCTAAGGAGAAGGCTATGTTTATTAAACTCGACATGTCTAAAGCTTATGACCGGGTGAGTTGGGAATTCTTACAAAAAACTCTCCTGGCTTTTGGCTTTGCGGAGGAGTGGGTGAATTGGGTCCTTAGTTGTGTTACCTCTGCCTCTTTCTCGGTTCTTATTAATGGGGAGCCTTCAGATCTGTTTAGTGCTTCTCGGGGTCTCCGGCAGGGGGATCCTTTATCTCCTTACTTATTCATTATCATGGCAGAGGGTCTTGGAAGATTTATTAAATCTCAGGTGAGTCAGGGTCTTATCCGTGGTTGGAGCTGGAGCAACTCTCTTCCTTCCTACTCTCATCTTCAGTTTGTGGATGATACGGGGCTGATGGGCCTGGCTAGAATTAGTGAGGCTATGAACTTCAGGAGAGCTCTTGACATCTATTTGAAGGCTTCAGGTCAGTGTATTAATGATGACAAGTCTTCCATTTATTTCTTTAATACTCCTCAGCGTATTCAAAGCAGGATTGCTAGGATCTTAAGATTTCAGATTGGTTCTCTCCCCTTGATGTACCTTGGGATCCCTTTGGCTTTGGGAGCCCAACGTAGAGATTACTGGCAGGGAATTTTGGATAAATTTCGGAGTAAGGTTAGTCATTGGACTCACAGGTGGCTATCTTCTGCTGGGAGAATGGTTCTTCTAAAGACTGTGGTGCAGTCTCTCCCCATCTATAGGTGTTGTGTGCAGGCTCCCCCATCAGCCTTTGTGCGGGAATTCGATGCTCTGTCTCGGCAATTTCTCTGGTCTGGCAACCTTCTTTCCTCGAAATGGAGCTTAGTCAAGTGGGAGTCTGTTTGCAGGCCGAAGCATGCTGGGGGCCTTGGTCTTAGGTCTATGGCTCTTGCTGTCACTGCCTTGGCGGCCAAGCTATACTGGAGGTGGTGCAACAATCAGGATCAGGATTGGGCTAAGATTCTGGCCCACAAGTATATCCCCGGTGTTGATTGCCTTGATGTGCCACGTCTTCATTTGATGGGCAAGGGTTCTTGTATTTGGGATACTCTTAAGAAGGGTGCTCAGCTGATTAAGGAGGGGCTCTTCTGGATCTGTAATAGAGGCTCTGATGCTCTTTTTTGGCAGGACTCTTGGGATGGCCACCCGCCCATTCTTTCTAGTTTTCCTCAGCTTCAGCCTCTTTGCCATATTTTCTCTGATGCCGGTTGGATTAAGGTGGAGCATTTTAAAACTGTCAAGCGTACTGGTCAGGTGACGGTGGCTTGCTGGAAGGATCCTCAGGAGTGGCCCTTGGGTGGTTCTGATGAGGATCGTGATGTTCTTGCTAGAATTTTGAAGGACAGACTTTGCAGCTCTCTGAATGGGAGGGATGTTCTGGCTTGGAGTCCTAGTCCAAAAGGTAAATTCACTGTTGCTCAAGGCTACGCTATGCTTGACAAGAACTTACATGGTCCGGCTGAGGTGCACTGGTGGAAGAAGGTTTGGGACAACTTCTCATGGCCCAAATGCAATTTTTTCTTATGGTTGGTTGCTCAGAGGAAGTGCCTCACTTGGGAAAATCTTCGCAAGCGAGGTTTTCAGGGTCCTATTTGCCTTCTTTGTTCTTGCAATGAGGAGTGTACCTCTCACTTGTTCTTTCTTTGCCCTTACTCTAGAGAGTTGTGGCATAGATGGTGGGAGGCTTGGCAACATGGTTGTATTCATGCTACCTCCTTGATTGACTTTTGGGAAAGTTTGGGCAGACCTCCTACAAAGACTTCTTTCCTGCAGATGGCCTGGTCTATTGGGCCTACTCTCATTCTCTGGAACCTTTGGCTGGAGAGGAACCGAAGAGTTTTTTGTGGCTCCAATTTGGGAAGTTCTCAACTGTGGAAGAAGATTCTTAGCAGGCTCCAGGAGACTATTTCAGCTAAGTGTGATATGTCTATTAATACTGATCCTGGTGATCTGGCTATTTTGAGAAATTTGAACTTGGGGGATAGTAGCAGGGGAAGCCTTGCTGGTAGAAGATCCCGCCATGTCAGGCAACGGGTCAGTCGCGATGGAAGATGGATGCCTCCCCCAGTGGGGGTCTTAAAAATTAACACTGATGGTTCTTCTCGTGGGAACCCTGGTCATGCTGGTGTTGGGGGTATTGGTAGAGGTAATGATGGTGGTGTTGTTTTTGTCTTCTCTATGTACAAAGGGCAGCATTCTAATAATCTGATGGAGGCCCTTGCTATCAAGATAGCTGTTGAGCGTGGATACTCTTTAGGTTGGCGGAGGATCATTTGTGAGTCTGATTCTCAAATTGTGGTGGATATGCTGAACAACCAGAAGCTGGAGGATGTTAGTTGGCAATTGGCTTCTGAGGTCAGGCAGATTCTGAGTCTTTGCAGTTCCTTGGATTCTGTCTCCTTTTGTCATATCCCTAGAGAGTGGAACAGAGTGGCCGATTGTCTGGCGAAGTGGGCCTCTGAGAATGTGGACGACTGGGATATTAGTGGAAGGGATGAGTTACCCTCTGATTACTTGGGGACTCTAGAGAGGTTATTAGTGGAGGACAAGCATAGGTAGTGTTCGTGTTGGTTGTTTTGGTGGTTGTCTTGCTTTGGTGGGCCTTTGGCTTTGGCTTGTACTTTGTTATTGATTGAATAAAATTTTTACCCCTTCTTTTTAAAAAAAAATAAAAATAAAAAAAAAA
>VDFB02006051.1:0-49050 GCA_007258455.2 Sequoia sempervirens | reverse complement strand
GCGGATGTCCACGCGATGCAATAATGTCTAGACACATCACACTACAAACTGATGAGAACGGGAAAATCACAAGATTTGACGCAAAGCTGATGCATGAGGGTAGCTGTTGAAAAGGGGTCCTAAGCATCTTGAGAAGGGAAAAAGATTAATGCAAGGGATAAAAAGAGCCTACACAAATGCTAAGGAAGTGGACACTAAAGTGGATACAAGAATGTATGTGAAATTGCAAGGGGGTGTAATTTTACGACATTATAGGGGAGAATAATATATTATTTTTGGAAGGATGGTGCAATCCCCAATATTGACATCATGACATTAGAAACTAAATATAGATCAACAATTTTTGTGTGTTAAAAGTGTGAAATTTACACATTTGACATTACTGTACTCATATGCACATACTCTTGTGACAGAGAATAATGGCATAAAGGACACACATAGCCAATACACCAAGAAAGATGGTGCAAGAGGAAGGCTCCAATACTTGTGTCAATTTTTTTTTTTAATGATTGTAAGGTAGGGGTCATCTTATTTTGACAACCTGTCATGCTCATGTATGGATAAGAGAATAAATATGGTATAATCTTAAGGCTTCAATATTTCTTCTACTAATATTCCTTTTTTTTTTCATCATCCCTTTCCTCTACTTCCTCACATGTTCTTAATTCTTTCTTCTTTCTCATGGAATTTTATAGATTTTCCTTCCTACTATACATATCGGTACCAAGGATTCAAGTATCCCAATCCTTGAGTCCTAATCTCTACTATATAATAGGTTGGTATACTTTTTCTTCCTATCTTATCTAATGGGTATTTGGTATTGTGGATTATTGATCTCCTATAGTTAGTCACCATTTAGTATCATGTATTCAACATCTCTAATCCCATCTCCTCTATTGTGATGAGTATTTCAAATCTATGATCACTAATTTCCTTAATCCTATGAGTTCTTAGGATAAATTCCTTCCATATTTCCCTTGGCACACCTACATCATAAACCCTAATAATGAATACCTCAATTCTTTCACTCCTTAATCTCATTTGGACCTTCATAATTCCTCCTACTTATCTCCCTTGGAATTTTTGTAACCTAAACAATGATTTTGTATAAACCTTCTTTCTAAACTTGATATCCCTAAATTTTGATCCTTAGAACCTCACATCCTTCTAGCATTAAAGATCCTTATTTTTAGTCACTTCAACAAGGACTCATAACTACCTATAGGGAAATATAAACAATTCATTAATAAATTCTGAGTGGTGAGGATTCCTAAATTCTCCCAGGTGCTAATGGACCCTAAAAATCATGGATTTATGCCTACTTCACATGGATATTGAATAAAATCGATGATTTGGATACCTAAGCTCTTGTGTGCATGGTTTAAGTTTCATGGCCATTACATTTGTTATTGAAAAATTCATTGACTATGCCCAGTGGGATGAAAATTACATGTAATATAACAATTGCAAAGAATGGATAGGTAGATACACCTCTTGGAAGAGTAGGGGAATGTAGGTGTTGAGGTGAGGAAAAATAAGGAAATTTTATTTTCTATTGTGAGCATAAAGATAAATTTTGGATTGGTATTCTTTGTAAACATGATTAATTTAAACTTAATGCATGTTTCTCATGAATGTGATGGATTATTAGTTATACATGTAATATATAGATGGTTTTTTTCATTGTGTTCATTTATAAATATGATCATGAAATTTATGCATTTAGTTAGAATCTTGTACAACTTGTGTCATGTGGTGAGGTAAAAGTGGCAATGGAACATGATGTAAGTGTTATGTTTGTAGCGAATACTTCCAAGTGAAATTTTTTAGTGTTGTATAGTATAGACATTTTTTATTTCTCTTTCTACTTGTTCTTATTCTCTTTTTCTTCCACTTTTTCCGCTTGATTTTTTTATTTTCTTTATATATTGGTTAGTGTATGATTCAATTATTTTATCCCTCAAACCAATCTTACCAAAATTTAAACTTTGTTGCACTTAGAACATCATCAAGTCCCTTGTTATAATAGAATCTCATCTCTTACTATATAATTCTTGTGAAACCAAGACCTAACAATCATTGAGACCTTGGAGAGATTATAAAATATCCTTTCATGAGAGAAATGATCCTTTTGATTCTTGTATGTTTGTCTTGTTCTATTTGGCCACTAAACATATGCAGCGTTTAAAAGTACAAACCCATGTCACACTTTTATAAAGGAACCAACCAACACAAACATAAATTCTCAACTTTGATCATATAAAAGTGGTATTTATGTTTTGAATTTCAAAATGATGTAAACTAATGAAATGTAGAAATCTTGATGAATTTTATTCTTGTAATTTTTCATTTTTTAAAATTGTTTTTGATATTTTTTTTATAAATTTACTTAAAGCAAATTTTGAATTGTTGAAAATTTCATTTTATTTTCCCTTGAATTTTTTTCCCAAATAGATAGCTTCAATATCTAGTGCATGGAAAAAATTAAAAATTTTGATGTATATTTTCCTTATAATAACGTGTTAAAGTCAAACATACCAACATTTGATCTATTTTCATTTAACATCAACTATTGTCTAATTTTTTATCACTTTCAAAATGTAACAAATTATACCCTTTTGGAGAGGATTCTCTCCTCTAGTGCACCGCATATTTTTCAAAATTTTAATATGTTTTAGTATTTTTTTTTTCTTATCAACCTCATTTCTTGTTTTAACAACCTACTTAAATTATTTAAAATAAAAAATATATTAACACTAATCAAAATATCAACAAAATTACATATTTGGATTTTTGACCCCGAGCTCTACAAAAGAGTTTTTTATTCTAATTTTTAAATCATTTTGACTAAAGAAATATCATGTTCAAGTGGAAAGTTTTAGAAATTTCTAAAAAAAGATGAGGTGGTTGCCAACAAGGATGCCACATAGACAATTCTGGGTGAAAGGGTTTTGATTGAAACCCTTTTAGTTGAAAACATACATGGAAATTGAGTTAGATTTTAAGTCGACAAAGGGAAAAAAATACTTTTTTTTTTGGGTGAAAAGGTTTTGCCTGAAATTTTATGTGCCATGTATAAGCCATGTAGTTTCAGGAAAAACTATTTAGGGTGAAACAAATCCACTTAGAACTATTTAGTTGACCGAAAGTGTGACAAGCTTGTGCTTTTACCCATGCACACTTTAATCAAATATTATACATATTCAACCAATATGTAACAATAGCCAAATTGAATGGAAAAATCATCCAATATCATAAGATTTAAAATTAATAAGGGTGATCCCACAATACTGGTTTACAATTTTTGGCCAAACTAGACATTGAACTGAATTTTTTAAACTAAATCTTCACTTTCGGGCACCTATAGCTACTAAGCCATGAGGAATTTGAAGATGATGCAAACTAGTGATTTGTGACATTTTGTCTGTAGATTCTAAATATATATTTTTTAAATTTTTTTTGAATCAGATTGCATTTCTTTTCCCATCTCCTTCAAAAACTAGTTTTTAATAATAAACACTATTTTTAAAGTGTGTTGTTTATTGTAAACAACATAATTTTTTTTATATGAGGATAAAATTCCAATTTTTTTCAAATTTAGCTTTGTAACTATGATATCTAGCATGCTCATTTGGTTTCATAGTGTTTTATTGGAATATTTTTTTCTTAATCAAGTTTTAAGTCAAACCACTATAATTGATGCAGAGCAAAGGAAGAAAAGTCTCAATCTCAGAACTCAACTTGACTAATCTCAAACAATCTTGGTTCGCTCTCACAACTAGGCTTCAACTTTCATTCATAGTTTCTTGATTCAAAGTATCCACAACTGAGAATAAGGCCCAAAAATTCTTGTATATTCTTCAAAACTCTTTAAACAACATCAAATGTTAGACTCAAACCCAATCTCCAACTTAGAAATCTCAAACATAAGGATTTCCAAAATAGACTGGCCCAAATCAGCAACTAGGCCTCTTAGGCCACATAAAAAAAGCAACTACAAATTACCAATCCTATTCCTCCTTCTTTATGCCTCAAACGTGTGCAAATACACCTGAACAATCACATTAGATCATCTCCCAAACTGTGTTCGTGATATTTCAACAACAACTAATCTAAGCCTTCATTCATGACTCCAAAAATGGACTGTCATAAATCTGCCATGAAAGATCAGGATATAAATGAATATAAAAACCTTTAGTTCACCAAACCAAATCAATAAATAGTCTCAAATACATCCATACAAACTTCAAAAACTCTGACACACAAGTGGAACACCATTTAATAGCATCAAAACTCGAATTCTTTACTGTACAAAGTGATTTTCCAGAATTTTGCACAATTCTCAGACCTAGAGCATCAAATTTTCATATGCTAACCTTCATCAATCAGTCTAAAACTTTAGAATATGAAATTATATGTCAAAACAGGCCTACATACCAAAATTTAGGCTTTTCCACCATATAAATAGGGAGAAACTCAATTTTAACTGCTTGCTGCCACCCTAAATCAGGGTTTTGACCTGCTTGGAGTATTTTACTCATAACTTACACAAATCGAAAGATTTTTTGATGAAATTAATTGCAGAATAAACTAGATTCATGGGGCTACAACATACAATGGAGGAGGAGAGGTTTTATGCACAATAAATATCTGTACAATGGCCTGCAACACAGAAAAATCAAGAAAAATACAAAAAATCTGAAGTTTTAATTGAAATTCTTCTTCATACACCTTTCCCCAACCTCCCTCAAAGTTTTAAATGCTTCAAAATGAATTTATAAACACCAAACCATGCCTATAACTGGTCCTACAATTACCTTGACCCTTCACTTTCCTTCATTTTTCTTTTTGTTGCATTTTCACAATTTTGTATTGACAACATTTTGTCAATTTTTACAATTTTTTACATTATGTAACCAATAACCCCAAAATAACTATATAAGACCTATTACATGATAAATTTGGTTCTTAAAACCTTATTGTATCGTAAAATCAACTAGCCTAAGTCAAAAATCTAAATTTGCCTCATGGAGGCATGATCTTGCTTGGGTGCACCTGCACCAACAATTAAGACATAGGTGGGCCATAAACAACATAACTTTTTTTGTATGTATCGAAATTCTTTTTTTTTTGGATCAAGGACATCAATACCTAGCCAAATAATATTTTTCAATTTTTTTGATAATCTACTATTTTTCCACATGTGTAGAACGTAGAGCTTGATTTTTGGTGAAAAGCCTACATTCACAAGAAATGAAAAATAAATATAATAATCAAATTAAATATATTTAAAAATATACTTTTTGGGAAGCTTATAATAAGGACTACATGCTTACAAATAATAAATTTTAAATGAATTCATTTGATCCCCAAAAGGTAAATCAAAAGTGATTTTTTATTAGCATTTTGATAGGTGTAAAGGAGACTATGTTATAGGTATGGTTTAAAACTAGCGGGGTTCTTGATGAGTGCTCAAAATGACACTTTAATTGATCATTTTATGTTTACTAAGACTTTATTATGATGTTAATTAACTATGTTGGCGATAGATTATATACTTATATGTTTGCATGTTTTATCTTATATTTAACTAATTTCAAAATATATTAGAAATGATATTTTGCATTAAATGTGTTTCTTTTTAATGATGTTAATGATGGAGTGATTATGCAAGTTGACATCTTTGTTTTCATAATAGCGTCCTATCTTTGAGGATTATGTTTGGTTGATTAAATGCTTACTTCATGAGGTGGACTTGTTAAACTCTTTGTTTAACAAACTTGAAATCTGTCATGGTCCTAATTGCTCTAGCTGGATCCTAATTTATCAATTCCAAATTGACTTCTTTGGTCTGTTTGGAAACTTCCTGTTTGGCTATTATGTGGCAGATTTCTTTATGATACTTTTAGTTTTGTTTATTTTTAGTTTTGTCACTTTGTATCTTGGTGGGCAGCGCCATGATTTTGTATTAAAATAAGAGGATATTCCTATAAATATCCATCATTAGATTTAGTCCAAAGTTAGTTAATCTTTCGCTTAAGCATTGTAATGTTTGTAATACACACTATTTTTCTACTCACCTATTTGGGCCAATTTGAATGCAAATAAAGAGTTAATTTGAATCTCGGTGTTTAAGGTCCCACCAGAGGAAGAGCAGGGTCTGCTCAACTGAAGGAGGTGACCTTATGTTATGTTCTTTGATTCAGTTGATTTCTATTTTTAATTTGTGTCAATTGGAAAGTTAGGAATGTTGATCTATTTTTAATCATTGTTAGTGACTACAATTATTTATACTCTTAGATTAAGTTCATTGTGTTCTCAAGATAGTTAATTGCACTTTACTGTAGATTAATATTCATTCATTTAATGTAGATTTAATTGTTGTTCATAGGAACTAGACTTAATAATTATTTTCAAATGCATGTGGTTTAATGGGAGAGATAATGATGACTTATGGGAAGACAAAACTAAAGCTTGTTTGGAATTCATTCATGTAATTTAGTGTTACTATTTTCTAGATTAATATTTATTTTCTTGCAAACGTAAATAGATTCTCTTTTCAAGTAAATTTCAATTCTGAATTTTAGATTAAGAGTAAATTTGGTTTTTAGCTTAATCCTTCCATGAATCAATTGCAAATAAGTCAGGTGAATTATGAACTAAGTTATTAGAGTTTGTATAATCATTAGTTAAGAAACACATTAGGATTAAGTCCTTAGAATTAGCTAGAACTTAGTTGTTAAGATCCACTCCCGAGAGCTCCTAAAAGTTCCTGAAGGCTCCTGAAGGAGTTAAACTGAAACCAAAAGTCATTGTTTACAGTACAAAACCCCCCAATTTGTGGAAACATCCTTATCGCATATAGCTCTAAGACACACCCGATTCGATAATTGAAATATTAAATGATGCAAGAAGTGACATCAACAACCTTGCCATCATTTTTGGCAACGTTGTCGGGAAACTAAAATATTTGGCTATTTAAGTTTTAAGCCTTAGTGTTGATAAGGAAGACAATTTAGAATGTGGATGGGACTAGCTAGAGACCCTCTAGGAAGATTTCTTCCATGAAATATTGATTTTGATCAAGAATAACAAATTCAACAACATCAGATTGAAAATCAACAGGTGAATCAGGAACAACATCAAGAAGAAATGGGTGACCAACTAGGAAATGATCCCCCACCAAATAATAGGACCTTTTCCTATCTTATTAATCTGAATAGATGGGATGATGAGCCTCCTATGAAGAACATTTCACCTTTTGTTTTACCTACCTTTAGAGGAAAAAAATCTGAGGATCCTGACCAATTTCTCTTTGAGTTTAAAGTTTTATGTCAGACCTATGACTATATAGCTGATAACCAAAAGTTAAAATTATTTCCTTCTACCTTAAAAGAGTCAGCTTTATGCTAGTTCATGGGTTTAGGTGCAGGAACAATCTCAACTTGGCAGGAAATGGAAACTAAATTTTTGGATAAATATCAAGATTATTGTCGAGTAAGAGATAGGAAAGAGGAGTTGTTTCGAAGGAGACAATTGGAAGATGAAAACCTGGAAGATTATGCTAATAGATTTCAGTTTGTGCATAACAAGTGTGGTAATGGTTTGGATAATGAGATTAGTAAGACAATTTTTCTGAAAGGAATTGATGATGAATCTAGAGAATCTTTGAATCTTATGGGGAAAGACATTAATAAGCTTTCTTTAGAAGAAATTATTGAGATATGTAGAAACTACTCTAAGACTAGAGTAGGAACTAGAAACTCCTGAAGAAACAAAGTTCTCACTCTTGATGTATCTCAAGTAATGGAGGAAATTGCACATTTGAAAACTGATCTACTCCTTCATCAGTAACATGCAAGGAGATAAGAAGACTATTGATCCTTTATCCATTTATTGTTCCAAATGTAGAGGTAAACATCTTTTGAGAGAGTGTCCATTAAATCAAATTGATCTTTGTGAAATCTGTGAGAAACATCATGCAACAAGTTCTTGTAGCCTCTTACTTGGAATTAAGAATCATTTGAAGAAACAACCTGAAGTAGAGGAAGAACTTAATTATGTTGGGCAAAGATCCCAAAATATAGGGTATAATGCTAATCAAGGGAAATATGGTCCTAGAGCTAATTGGAATCAGAAGCCTTGGAAAAATCCAAATCAATGGACTCCTCCTTACCAAGCACAATCACCACCTACATTTTGGGGTCAACCCGAATGGATGAATCCTCAGTGGAATCAACCACAATGGCAATCAAATCAGTTATAGTGGCAATCGAACCAACCACAATGGCAACAAAATCAAACACAATTTTAACCATGGAAAAATCAAGGACCAAGGCATCCTTGGGCACAGTCACCTCCGTTAGTCACTGGTCCTAATCCTGGTAGTGAACAAGTAAACCAACCTCAATTGCCAAATCAACCTGTTTTGAATCTGAAAAACAATCATACTAATGCCAATCCTCCTACTTTAAATGTGATAGATGTCAATGGTATTCAATTAAGGAATTGTAATGTCCCATCTATACCAAATGTTAAAGATTAGAAGGATGAGAAAGAGGAAAAAGAGTATTCGAAGGAAAACCAGAACTCTGATGATGAACAAAAGATTAGGCAAGCACCTTACCCTGAACGTTTAAAAATAGAACAAGTAGCTCCTGACAACTCTCAACCAAATTATATGAATGTGGTAGATTTTCAACTTCTCTGAGAATTGAAAAAGATCAATATTGAGATACCATTATTATAGGCCATTAAAGACATACCCAAAATAAATCAATTGGTTAAATCTCTTTGTATGAAAACGTCGGGTAGGAAGAAGAAATTACCTCCTATAATACATATAGGGACTAAACTCACTGATGCTTTGTCAGGAAGATTACTACCTCAAAAATATAATGATCTTGGTAGTCTTGTGATAACTTTAAGTATTGGAGGAATTGAGATAACCAACGTACTAATTGATTTAGGAGCAACTATCAATGTTATCACATCAGACACAGTTGAATTGTTGTGTATGACAATTGTTCAACCCACAACAATTGTTCTATAGTGGATAGATCAGTCTACTGCTAAACTTGAAGGTGTTATTGAAGACATCATGGTTACTATTGATACATGAGATTATCCAATTGAATTTTTAGTTCTTAAAGCTAGAAAGAATAATTTTGGTTATCCAATTATCTTAGGTAGACCATGGTTGGCTACTGCAGTAGCATTGATAGATTGCAAATTAGGAAGTATGATCATTTCTAATGGTAAAAAATAGAAGGAATTGTCACTTTTTCCTCCAGCACAACCATCATTTCAGTTGAATACTCAACTATGGGTTGATGAGGATATCGATTCAGAAGGAGATGGCATTTTAGAATTAGCTATGGTTACTTTGGTAGAACATGTTGAGGAATATGAAGAACAAAATCTTCATTTTGAAGAGATTGGTCAAGAAAGAGAGAAGAATTGTCAGGAAATGTTACATCAACAAAATTCACACGCATTTCCCTTAAACACACTTGTTGGAGATCCACTTGGCTCCAAGAATAAGACTAAGGAAATTACGGTAGCAGGGGATAAACCTCTTTTCATTAATTCATCCTTATCTTCTTCCCAAGAAAAGGAATTGAAGAAAATCTTGGAAAACCATACTGAAGCATTTGCTTGGGAATACAAAGACATGAGAGGAATTCACCCTTCTATCTATACTCATCATATTTATACTAAAGAGTTCTATCCAAGGGGGTTTGATCCAAGGTGGTTTGATCAAACCCTCTTCAATTAGAATCCTTTAAATGGAACTTTTCAAGGCTTTAATCATTATATTTTCTAAAAATATGTGATTTCAGCAAAAGTTAGGATGTCCCAGAAAGTGTAAACCAATATTGTGGGATCACCCATAATCATTTTTCAATTAAATCATCTATCCAATAAATATGATTAACATTTAATTTAATCATCTATAATTTTTCCATGGTCTATATTGTATTTATAGGAATTCTTCTAGAAGAGAATTTATGTTTTTTAAATCAAAATTTTAGATTTCTCTCAATAATTCACCATCAAAAAGAGGAAGATTAAAGAGAGGGATTACATACATAGGAATACAAGGAGGAGTAGATAGGGAATGAACTGAAAAATGAGGTACAAAAGTAAGGGGGGTGAGTGAATAGACAAAGAAGTAATTGGATAGAAGAAAAATTGGTAGAAAATATAAACTAGAAAATAAATGATTAAAAGAAAATATATGGTTTAAGTTATAACTAATATAACCAAAGAATATGTAAAAAAAAAATATAGTATATAAACAATATATAGGAGTTAATAGATAAAATATATTGTTAAATGGAAATATATATATAGGAGTGGATGAACACTAATATGTAACTAGGACTTTCATTTAGAGGTTCAAGGATTACACTGATAGAAAACTATATGTATGTTAATATGTTAGAGAGTACATTATTTTGCATGCAAATTATAGTTGCATGTGGTTGGTTTATGTTAAATGAACAAGACAAATAAGAGGGGGTGAATCAGTTGTACCACATTAAAACATCAAAACCCTCAACAATAATCAGATCCACATGCATTCATTAAACCCTTAATCTATTATAATGTTTAAACATGAAAAGCAAATAATAGAAATTGAAACAACCAACACCATACACAAGAGAACAACAAATTTACGTTGAAAACCCAATGAGGTAAAAACCATAGTGACGATTAGCTCACAATATAAGTAATTGCAAAATTAGTACAAAGGCTCACTACGAGAATAGGATACATTGTCCACAAAGGCTCACAGTTAGGGCTCACTACCACAAAAAGAAAAGAAGATAGAAAATAAATGGTATATAGAGAACAACTTCTCAATGGAATAAAGAATCCACCATAATAGCTCAATCTTGTTTGAATGATTACAGACACCCTCAACTCACTCCATTCAAAAGTCCAACACTTTGAAGTTCGCACTGCTCTGCTCAAACTCACACTCTACTCTTCAGCAGTTCATATCAGTTGCATCACACCTCTATCCTTTCTATCTTTTCAACCTTCTGTAGTGTAGGAAAATGCATACCCTTGCATTTTCACACTTCTTTGGGCCCGCCTTGCTTTATTTATCCCTATTTATGTCTTAATTGGTCCTATTTTGCATCCACAAGCCTAATGAATGATATCTTTTTATGGCTAATCCCAAAAAACTTCAAAGGGTAAATGATAATTTAATGATTCTAGCTATGTCCCTAATTTTTGGACCGGGACTAAGACACCACCTAGGCCGTATTTGTCCCCCAAAGATCTTGGGACCCTAATTTCAAATGTCCCTTAAATGGGCCCCTTTTTGGAGTCTATCCCCTGAGTTTCATGCCTCAGAACTAAGACACCACCTAGGGAATCTTAGTCCCCCTTAAGGTATTTTTAGGATTTAATTTCAAATCTTGGTGGGATTTAGCTTCCTTTAATTAATGAATTCATATGTCAGCTTGTTGTGGTGTAATTTCATGATATTAAGCATAGATAAGTATAAATACAAGGTGCTTTCACTCATTTTCACATCAAGAATTTTGTCTAATAGAATAATTGAGTTTACAAGAGAATTCAAGAGCAATTCATCAAGCATTTGGAGCCATCATTAAGATTCAAGCATCATATCAAGGCTATTTTTGCATCATGTGTGTTTTTGAGCTAACATTTGTGATGTAGGGTTTTGATTTAAACAAGCATTTCAAGTCAAGATATATCAAGCATTCAAGCATTTCAAGATCTACATTCAAGCTAGCCATTTCACACACGTTTGCAGATTTCACAAGGGTTTGGTGAGTTGTGACATTGCATATTGTTTGTTCATCATTTCCCTTCATTATTTTATTTCATTCCAAGGTTTAATTACCAACAAGGGGTTTGACCAAGGAAAACCTCCATTTACTAACAATCAACAAGTTTTTCCTCTCTTGCATGTTTGTGTTTGTAAATTTAGTTTGAAGACTTGAAGATAATTTGAAGTACAAAGTTGCCATCTTCACAGAAACTCGCCTACAGGGCGGATTTGAAAGTTTCAAGACCTAAGATCAGAGAAGAAGGAAGTGCAGACATTAAGCCTCATGATCACATTCAGAGATTTTAGAAATTCAGGTTGGGACTAAGATGGTAGTGAGGGAATCTTAGTCCTCCAAGAGGTATTTTGCAAAAATTCTTTCGGATCCTATTCCAACATCCAAAGATTCCACATTTTCCCTAAAAAGTAGTAGTGAGACTAAGACAACAGTAAGGGTGTCTTAGTGATACCTAGCATATTTTGACAGTATTTTTGCATTTCCAGAATCCTCATCACATTTCCAAACTTCCCAGGTCACATACCCTAACTTTTTGTTGCTTAATTTCATCATTTACACTCTTCATTTGGCTTGCATTACTAGGTTTCGTGAGTTGAATGTTAAATTGTCTTTTCCAAGATTTTGCTTGGTGGTGAATCCCTCAAAGCTTAAAGAACCCCTTCCTAGGTCTTCCTTGTTGAGAATTGACTCACCCTTTGAGTTGATAGTCAATCCAATTTTTGATCCTAGAACATATTTGACTGACAATAGGAGAATAGTGGTGTTCTATGACCTAGGCCATAGACCATACCACCATTTTATATATTGTTCATTTTGGTGAACCTGCATTTTCAGAAAATTCATTCATTTTTTCTGATTTGGAGCTTATTAAAGTACTAGATCTATATTGCATTCATTCTTGCATTGTATCTTGCATTAGTGAAAGTGCATCTAGGGTTTCTCATATTTGCATTAGTTAAAGTGCATATAGGTTTCATTTTTGCTTTCTTGCATCATTTTATCTCTTTGAAAAGCTATAAGTGCATTGCCATTCATCCTAATTGTTTAGGAACATTGTTATTTCATTCAACTTTGCATCCAATTGCTTGTCATTAGTTGTTTTTTCTTGCATTCATTTTCCTAGCCTTTTGTTTCTCAACACCAGGTCCCTGAATATGCAACTTGGGAACACTGTAAACAATCCATATTTTTCTATTTTTCTAAAAAAACCTCTACTATGACTAAAACTCCCTTATTGGTGTCTTAGTCCTTATGTGGGTTTTTGGCTCATAACCTTTCCTGTGCTGTTTTATTCATGTTCCAATTCCTAGAACCTCGAAATTCCATATGTGATGCAGTGAAGTTTACCTATCCTAAAAGATGCAAAACAGAATGGTGCAAAGGAGAAAACAACACTACACAACCTCAAGATTAGCCTAGTTGAACTCAAACAAAAGAAAAAGATAAACAAGAGATATATCTTTGTTCAAGTTGATATCTTGGTTGGCCCTTTGATAGTTGTTGTTTGTGTGCTCCTTGATGGCAAGAGATCTAAATTGATATGCATAATGATGAGGATTTGATGGAGATTAAAATGATTCAAGTGGGTATTTTGATAAGTGTATGGAAGAGATGCAATATGAGCTTCAAGATGCAATAATGGTGGATGAGAGTATGAGACTATGAGAGTTGAATTTGAACACTTGAATGCGATTGTGAATAATGCATAATGAATGAAAATCATCCATTTTAAGGGAGAATTCTCTAGAGAATTCAATGGTCAAGATTGAGCCAACATGGCCAAGATGGAGGGCTATGGTGAGGTGGAGAGAGTACAAGTGAGGTGGAGGTACTTGCAAGTACATTGGGATGAGGAGAAGATTTTCTCAAAAAGGAACTTCTTGTCTCCATGTGGGAAGGATGTTGACATGTGAGGAATTTTAGAATTCCTCACACATCATCATGGGGAAGAGAGAAGTTGTTGGAGGAATAAATGTGAATTTTAAATTCACATGATTGGAAAGGATAAGGTGGTTGGGAGAATAAATGTGAATTTTAAATTCACATGAGAAGCACCTTGTGGATAAGACAAGGTCCTTATAATGGAAGGTTCTTGACCCCATGTGACTGATGCGACAAGTGAGGAGTTCTAGAACTCCTTGCATGGGGAAGAGGAAAGTCTTGGAGGGATAAATGTGAATTTTAAATTCACATGGTGAAGAGGGTCTGGGCTAAATGTGGAAATTGTGAAGGTTGACCAAAAAGGTATGCTAAATGTAGCAAGGGGATTAGATTAAGGTTATGCAAACAGGTTATTAAGAAACTTAATGAGGGATTAGAAGCAAGTGGGAGAATATGGAGGATGTGACATTAATCCTGATTAAGGTGTGCACATCCCAATCATGGATTAATTAAATTAATCCAAATTAGAAGAGGGTTATAGAGGATGTGACATGTGAGGAATTAAATAAATGTCTTATTTATTTAATTATTTGAGGAAAAGGGGGATAAAGGGTAACCTGTATTTAATTATTTCACTAGATACCTTAGGGATTTAGGGGACTTTAGGGGTATTAATTAAATAATAGTAATATTACTTAATTAATGCAAGTAAGAGGATATTTAGACAAAAATGGATAAATTTGGATAAATATAAGTGTCCAAATTTAGGTGTCTACACCATTAGTAGGACCAAGATTCCCTTATTGGTGTCTTAGTCCCTCTTGGCTTTGAATTTCCAGTTTTTAGGATTTGAAATTGCTTTTCTATGCTTTTGTTTGTTGCTTTAAGTTTTCTATTACAGTTTGTAGAGTTGCTATGATTTCAATTTCTTTCATTTCAAGTGTAATTGCAAGCATAGAATATTGTGCTCATTGCACTTTATTTATTTTATCCCTTGCATGATTTGTACTACTTGGTGTCAATATTGTGGTTAGACGAAGTGATAGTACAATCATCGTGGATCTTGGGGTCTCTAACTCTCCTCCTGATAGTGTTGCTAATCAACCCTCCATGGCCTATGATTTATACACTATGCTTCAAATCCCACAAGATATCCTAAACAGATTAGATGAAACACTCAAAAACTTATAAGCCTCTATCCTTAGTGAATGCATAGACATTAGCTTGGTTCCTGTAGATGCTAAAATCTACAAAATGTGGTTAGAAATCTAACAATAAAATCTGCAGAATCGTTAGTATTTCAACAACAAATTAAAATATTTAACATCCTTATGAAATATTACATCATGTTCAAAATGCAAACAAATGACAAAAGATCTAAAGCAAAAGCATAAGAAAACATGATGCAAACTATCTCATATTGGATTGGTGTTACATGTGCTAGTAACCCTTTCCCAACCCTTGATTAATAAGCTTAGATGATGATGATGAAATGGATAAGATCAAATCTCAAATGAAGAGAGTGACCTTGCAAGATTGTGGAGGATTTGCTCAATGTTGAAGCTTCTATTTAAGGATTTTCAAAATGCTAAGTGTTGATGAGAGACCAATGTGGGACTAAGATTAGACAAATGAAAGAAGGACACTTGTCAAGTGGTGATTAGTTGATGTATGTGCAAGATTTGGGAAGAGTGCCCATGAGAGGGAAAATTTGAATTCAAATTTTGCAATGAATGTTGAGTTTGACCTTTGGAAGGGGACATGTAAGAGACATGTAAGGCCTCATAAATGCTCTGTTGGGTGTACATGTCCACTTGGGGAGATTCAAACTTGGAGAATATTCTCCCTTTATGCCAAGTTGAAAATAAAGATTTTGATAAATCAATTAAATGCAATTTCATGTGCAAGTGGCCAAATCTAGAGAATGCAAGTGGGTGAGATTAGCACAGATTAATTAGCTAGATGATGATTGAATGATTTGACCACTTTGACTTGATTTAGGGATTTAAATCAAATCAAAGGGAGATGAATGATGCTCTAAGATTTAATTAAATAAATGATTGATTTATTTAATCAAAGAGATGATGATAGGATCAAGTTTGATTTATTTGATTTAAGTTGATGAATTTACCCTGATGAATGGATGAGTGTGATTTTGATCAAATGCATAATGCTAATTTTGCGTGTCTACAGTTCCCATTATACAAAATCTAAGGAGAGTGCTTAAAAATGGAAATGGAAATCAAATTATCTATGGTCTTAGTCACTTCCTTCATAACTATTGGAATAAGGAAAGTAATAGTAATACACCTGCCATAGTGAATATGAACAATAATGATAATAATCATTCTATTCAACATGCTCTTATCGATAATAATCCTATGGATGAAATGATAGGATTGATTAACATCGAGCCTCGTAAACAACATTGAACCATAATGCCTATTGAAATTACTTTCTCTTCAGAAGAAACAATCACACATGCACCTGATGGTCCTCTTTACATAACCGAAAGAATTAATAACAGGCCCACTCCTGGGATTTTAATTGATCGCATCTATGGAGAGAATGTGATCACAAAAGAACTATTATATGTGCATGAACTTACTCAAGATAGATATGATAATTCAAAAGCATGGATTAAAACACATGATGGTTTTTCTCATGCTACAATGGGCTCAACCACACTCCCTTTACAATTAGGGCTGAAGAAATCAAATGTATCATTCTCTATCATCTCTAATTTGGATCTATTTCGTGTGAAGTTAGGCTACAAATGGCTTAGCTCCATGAATGCGGTCCCATTCATTGTCCATAAGTGCTTAAAGTTTCCAGTCGGCAATGAAATATTCATTGTGAACCATAGTGGCTTTATACCTTCATCTTCCCATGGAAATTTTTCCTTAGACTATTTTTGGCTTGAGCCCATGGAACTTATAAGACCCTATGAGGACTTCCTTTTATTATCCTACCAAAATTTCAAAGGAAGATGCATAGCCAAGTTATCCCTTGAAAATTTTCCTCCACCTATGATCAAACCTCCACCCCTTGAAGAAAACAATATTGAGCTTAAAGCCCTTCCAACAAACCAAGACCCATCCATAAAAAATCCTTTGCCTATTTCCTAGAAAAGTCGAAGAGAGCACCAAACAAGTCCTAATCTACCTCCTAAACAAATTTATAAAGCCAAAGAGAAAGTGGTTGGACAACCTTCCATGGTTTCTTATGTTCTTCCCTCACAAGAAGAAAATGAGCCTATGGTTGACAAACTTGCTCCTACACAAACTCAACTTGAAAACCGTAATAAAAGAAACTAAAATGCTAGAGAGTGTAGGCATAGACGTCATGCTATTGCTTGAAAGATGAATGCAAAGAATAACATAGAAAATCAAAATCACAATTTGACAGAAGCAATAAATGATGAGCTGCCTCCATTGCTAGTACCAATAGATCCTACATCTCCACCACAACAAGGACCAACACCTTCTATGGATATTATCATTCATCCTCTTGTTGTGGTCAACTTGGATGACGATGAAGAAACTATTAAAATTGATGAAGAGGTGTATAATGAGTTGAATTTGTTACTCTCCTCTTCCATGATCTTAAATGATAACAACCATATATAGAAAGGTGATCCCACAATATTGGTTTACAATTTTTGGCCAAACTGGACATTGAACTGATTTTTTTAACTAAATCTTCCCTTTCGAGCACCTATAGTAGCTAAACCATGAGGAATTTGAAGATGATGCAAACTAGTAATTTTTGACATTTTTTGTAGATTCTAAATATATATTTTTCAAAACTTTTGGAATCAAATTGCACTTCTTTTTCCAACTCCTTCTAAAACTATTTTTTAACAGTAAACACCATTTTTAAAGAGTGGCATTACTGACTAACACAACTTTTTTTCTAGATGAAGGATAAAATTCTATTTTTTTGAATTTAGATTTGTAACTATGATATCTAGTGCATGGAATTGGTTTCATAGCATTTCATTGAATATTTTTTCTTAATTAAATTTCAAAGTCAAACTTGTTATAATTTAGACATGATTTACTGGCTAAAACATAACTTTTTTTTGTATGTATTGAAATTCAATTCTAATTTTTTTTGTTGGATCAAGGATATCAATATCTAGGGCATAAATATTTTTCAGAGTTTTTTTTTTATAATCTGCTATTTTTCCACATGTGAAGAATAGAGAGCTTGATTTTTGGTGAAAATCCTACATTCACAAGAAATGAAAAAAAATAATAATAATCAAATTAAATTTATTTAAAATTATACTTTTTAGGAATCTTATAATAAGGACTACATACTTCCAAAAAATAAATTTTAAATGAATTCATTTGATCCCCCAAAAGGTAAATCAAAAGTGGTTTTTTATTAGTATTTTGATAGGTGTAAAGGAGACTACGTTATAGGTATGGTTTAAAACTAGCAAGGTTCTATCCAAGGGGGTTTGATCTAAGGTGGTTTGATCAAACCCTCTTCAATTAGAATCTTTTAAATGGAACTTTTTGAGGCTTATATCATTATATTTTTTTTTTAAATGCGATTTCAGCAAAAATCAGGATCTCCCAGAAAGTGTAAACCACTATTGTGGGATCACCCAAAAGCTTATCAAAGCAACACCAAAGATTAACATTAGCAACTTAACTAATGACAATATAATGCAACTAATCAAAGCAATAATCTTTTCTCAACCACTACACTACTATCATCAGTGACAACATAGGCTTGTTGACATCAATGACAACACCTTCATACTTGAAACAGATTAAACAATTAATAATAAATGCTAAATAATGGAATGAAATAAACTTAGAAATCTAAGATTATTTCTTTAAAGAAATTAAGTATTATCTGATTATGAAATATTTACATACAAGTTTAAAACATAAAGTAATGTAAATGAAAAAAGAAAGT
The DNA here is from genome assembly GCA_007258455.2 of Sequoia sempervirens. Taxonomy (NCBI): domain Eukaryota; kingdom Viridiplantae; phylum Streptophyta; class Pinopsida; order Cupressales; family Cupressaceae; genus Sequoia; species Sequoia sempervirens. Next base: position 30,403 of record VDFB02006051.1, on the reverse strand, counting down.
TGCAATCAAATTGTCTAAAAAATACTACAAATGGAAATAGAATGCTCTCATCTAGTTGTCAAATAAATATGTATCTGGCTTTTATGTGATAAGTGAGATTTTGGAGGCTTTTACCATTAATCGGCAACTAGTTTACCATTAAACCGTAGTTGAAACTTGGTTTTCGATGACTTAGTAGTGGTTTGCAGGTGTGAGACTTGTTTCGGGCTCAAATCTCACACTATATATAGCCTATCAGCTAAATATAAATGAATGGAAGACTAGAAATAAAGAAAAAAATGAATGTAATAACCTATAAAAATATCTATATGTTCAAGTGGATGGAGAGATGAATCTAATAGGAAATAAATAATTAAATATAACTAGCTAGATGTGACTTATTACATACTGTATTCTAAAATAATTATAGTGTTCTTGGAAAGGTGCATCCCTTAAAACTAAATTTATAAATTAGTCCTTATGGTTAATACTTAGTGTCACTATTCAATATCTTTGAAATCATCAACAATGCTAATAAATTAAAATACTTTTAATGTTTATTTTTTCTTATAGAATCATCAAAAATCTCTTAAATTATTACACTCATTTTTTTTTTGGAAACTAGTAACAATACCTAAAATTACTATCAAATAGCCAATGAATATAAATGTTAACCAAACACTATATAGAATGACTCTTAAGAAAGATAAATGTGCATTGTTTGATTGAAAAAACTATAAACATTTGTGCCTATCACTCATTTGATAACACATTTAAACAATTATAAACTTGTAGTGTTTGGCTAACAAAACTATAAATATTTATTCACCAATCATTTGATAATACCTTTGAGTATTGTTACTACTTACTAACACGCAATGAACAATTATTAAACTAAAAGTCAAAGCCAAATACTTATAATTTGTTAATTACATAAATATTCTTAACTAACATATATACATAAAACCTTACAAATTATTAAAGGTTGTAATTCAATTGGTTGAGCATGATTGATGAGGATGATGGTATTTTCTTTGATTACACCATCTACCAAAGTTCAAATCCCTAAAATGTTTGGGTGGCTTTAATGTATTAGATTCCCCTACTTATGACAACAAATAAATGTTAATTTAAATGTATATTTCCCCGTAATATTTGGATTCACCTATTTGCAACAACTTAGCCAAAAAAACAACTTTTAATTTAAATATATACTTCCTCATAATATTTAGATTCTCCTACTTATAACAACTTAACCAAATAGTAACTTTTTTTAATTTGAATGTATACTTCCTCATAATATTTTAATCCACAATAGGGATTCACCCCCCGGTGTGACAGTAAGTCACAAGGCCCTGTTGAGAGGGCTTCCCAGGTTCGACTCGCACCAAGGAAGGTTGTTGGAGGACGTTTGATGTGCACTGTTGGTGGCTACTGGCGGATGAAGACAGAATGTTCAGACCACACGGGGGCCCGCGGCAAGAGTTGGGGAGCTGGACGCCAAGTAATGCCAGTGCAAGTGGTGCGAGGAGCTCGTGCATATGGTGGAAAAGGACGCATACTGGAAGGGAGGACGTGGCAGGGTGAAGACTGGCGACAGAGGTGGAACAATAGAAGGTCAGACGATGCTCGGGGAGAGCAGAAAGCGGAAGGATCACCAGGAGCACAGGATGAAAGATGAAGTGTTGAGAAGGAGGAGAGGAGTCGGAGAAGAAGAGGAGAGGTGGTGGGGTGGGGCGCGTCGAGATCCGACGAAAGAGAGAAGACGAAGGAGCTGGGGGAGAAGAAGAATAGAGGAGATGGAGAAAATAGAAATGGACCGTTATGAACACCAGACAAACATGGGGACGAGGTCCCCCATCAATTGTGGCCTCACTGGTTCAAAGCTCCAGTCAAAAGCGATCACCGATCAAAAAAATTATATATATATTTTAATCCACAATATAAAAACAGCATATGAATTAATTATTTTCCAAAATTCTTACAAATTGTAAATTAATAGAATTCAAAAGTATCTACAAAGAGGTCTACCCCAAGATCTGAATTTAATGATCATATAAAAGTATTTAAGATTTTTTAAATGAATAAGTATCTATATTACCAGTTATAAAAGAACAACTTTTAATTTAAATGTATACTTCATCATAATATTTGGGTTCTCCTACTTATAACAACTTACCCAAAAAGAAAATTTTAAAATTTAAAAGTATACTTCCTTATAATATTTTAATTCACAATACAAAAAGAGATGTCATATAAATTAATTATTTTCCAAAACTCTTACAAATTGCAAATTAGTATAAATTCAAAAGTATCTAAAAAGAGACCTACCCCAAGATCTAAATTCAATGATCATATAAAAGTATTTGAACTTTTTTTATGAATAAGTGTCTATATTACCATTTATAAAATATTGTTACACATATTCAAAAAAAGATTGATGGAAATAATCACACCTATGAAGTCTATACAAAACAACAATCCGAAGCATAAAATATAAACAAAACTGCCAAAGGATGACAACATTATTTAATAACTTTTACCATAAAATACAAAACAAAAACCAAAAAAGACTATATTATATCTTTAAAAAGATTTTAGACACTCAAAATTTCTATAAAAAGCAACTTTCAAAGAATAACCATTCAAAAGGGCGTGGTGGGCCTAGCTTGATTGGCTAAAGCATCCTGTCAAGAGGTCACGAGGTCTAGTCTCCCCACCATCCCTGTAGTACCGGAGGGCACAGGTGCACTGCAGTTTATGTGTTGCACCAGCATCTTATAGTTTATAGGGGGACGGATACCCAACCGATTCTTGCAGTCTCAAAAAAATAAAAAATAACCATCCAAGGAAATTGTTTAACACAGGGTGACTGTCAGACTGTCAGATTTAAGCCATGGCCGATAGACTTGAGTGGGTGGAAGAATTGAAACAATTAGGTAGCCCAAGTAACCGACGTGGACAAACAAATGAAAGAGCTGCAATAAGTTCACCTTTTTCTCTCTACCAAATGCCAGTTGTTTTTGCCCATTCGTGGGCCCTTCTCATGTTTTATTGCTCTGCAGCTGCTGCCTACTCCAAGATAAGAAGTATCTTTTGGTTCCTGTTCCATTGGAGTGCCGGCAGTGTGTGTCTCTATGATGGGTCAGAACCTTTCTGTAGGGGCTTTCTTTCATAGACAAGACTCCCTAGAGAGCTCATCAGGCTGGGAAATCTCAGTTCAAACCTCTGATTCGTATGTGTCTTCATGTGGGAATGTTGTGAACAGTAGAAGAGTCCTGGACGTGGAAAATAAATTCTTTGGGTGCAGTAATCTTTTGAGGGAGGACCCATGTGGGTACTCTTCTAGAGTATATTACAGATCAAATGTGGATGTGGGGGAAGGAGTTCCATTCCAATGGGAAACTCAGCCAGGGAAGCCCAAGACTGATCATCTGCACCATGGTTTTACTGACGTGCCTCTCAGCCCCCCTCCCTCCTACCTCAGCTCACAGGGTGAGCAAAAGATCTATAAAAAGAATAAGCAGATTAGAAGAAAGTCCAGAAAATTCCATGGCCCTTGTGTGGGTTGTAGTCCTTTCAGTATTAAGAAGGTTTGATTGTATTCCATTTAGCTGCAAGGCCTGGTAGTGGCTTGGAGCCTTCTATATGTATTTATAGATTGATTTTCTTATTCTGTTAGATGACTCCATGAGGATGAGATCCTCAATTATAACATCAAAGTTTGTATTGATATAGAATAAAGTTGTAAGAAGCAGAAGGACCAGCAAAAGCAATTTGCTGTGGATTGTCCATCCTATTTTTTGTGATAAGTATAGATCTTTGGGATTTTATGTTATCTCATTCTTCATCCTGTTTATCTTGCTTGTCTCTCTCTCTTGTCTGAATTTTTAATATGTTACAGCTGTGTCATATAGTATATGATGTAGCAGTTCTATGAATGAACCTTCCTGAGCCTTCTCAACTACTTTTCCAGGCAAATATCTTTGGATTGTTTTGTAAGACAACAGTCACACAGAAAGCTATATTTTTGGCTTAACTATCAAGAATTTTGTTCCTATACTGTAAAATAATAAAAAAGATAATAATAACATTCAAGGCCCTGTGAATTGGTTGATAGGTATGTATTTTTCAACAATCTTTCAATATAATATTTTGTCAATACTCTTCAAATATATTTAATATTTTTTTTCAACAATTTTTCCATCTGTTAACATATAAACTTTTAGACAATATTCAGATTATATATTCAAGATTTAATTTTAAGAATAATATTTTAAAAAATGATTAATAACTAAAAATATAGATAGTACTTTGAATTTAATGTTTTATATTAAACATTTTTATTTTTTTTTGATGAAGAAAGAAGTTAAATAATTCACGTATGTTATCTTTTGTAAACATATTTGATCATTTGAATAAAAAGTATTAAAATAATTCGTAAGAGGTTGAATGTTTATAATGAGCAAAGATAATAACAAATACTGCACTCATCAACATCGATTCTTAAGGCAGCTCTTAACTACCTATCTCCCTTATCCTTTGCTACCCTCTAACTTTCATTTTTTTCCTTTTATCTTAATATCTATTATAAATATATACTTTTAAAAAATTATTTGTTCTTATCCACAAGAAAATTGTGCAATATTTATGGTTAAAGGAATGAACTAACTAAAAAGCATCCCTAGGTGAGAACACTTGTCAAACATGTAATGTGCTAATAAAGTTGAAGATAAACCTTATTTCTTTGTAACTAATAAAATGTGAAAATCAAACTCACTCAATTTCATAGACTTGAATAATTTACAATCTTTTAAACAAGAAATGCAACTCCATTTTTTCATATATGAGGTTGATTTTAGAAAAGAAAAAAATATATATGGAAAAAATTGTTGTAAACATCTAATCAACATTACACTCCACCAACATCACAATCTTGAGTTGTATATGTAACTTAGTCCTCTCATTGTACCAAATATTTGAGCAAATGCATAGATATTCTTTAATGGAACATTGACTCTTCAAAGTAACAAATAGGGCAACCTTATAGGTCTAAAACAATCTCACTTAATTGTGAACATATTAAAATGTATTAAATAAAATAATATTAAACATTTATCCTCTATCAAATTCCCTATCCACTATATAAGAAAACTCAAGAAGCTTATGCCCAAAGCCTCATATAAGGATTAAGAATCCTTTTTCATAAAATTATACAAGATACAAAATGTGGGTGTTCCATAATTAGAATCTATTGCTAAGAAAGTGTACTCAATATTGTTTACCACCCATAAAATAAAATAAAAATCCTTGTTATGGAGTCGGACCTTACTCTTGCCAATTGCATTTGCTTGAATCTTATAATGTTTATTCATTAAACATATTTTATATGGTAGTTTTTGTTGAACACACTAGATATTGAGAGGGGGGTGAATTAGTATTTGCAAAAACTTATACCCTTCTTGAACTTAAACTCTTTGGGACAAAATAAATTTCAAATCAAACCCTTAAATAGATCAGTAGCAATGAAAGATATAACAATTTATTCCTCTAACCAATTCAACAACCTTCAGTAATGAAGGTACAACAATTCTATCCTTAACCAAATTATGAGCAAGGAAAAATGAAACAAGGAACCCACATGTCCAAGATGATGCCAAATTTATGTAGAAAGCCCAACGAGGGAAAAACCACAGTGAGAATTATCTCACAATATAAAATCTCACTTCTTACAAAAAGGCTCACTTCCAAAAGGACTTGTAGACTAAAGCACACAACTATAGAACAAGATACAAGGGACTTGCAAAACTGAAGCACACACAACTTTAGGGGAAAGATGCAAGGACCTAATGAGATTCACTATCTCAGAGCAAGATATAAAGAATTACAATATTTTTTCAACAATTCACTCTCTTTCTTGCATTTACATCCATCGCAAGAGTTCAAAACATCAATTAGGTCAACCAAAAGAAAGCTGAAAAATGATTTCAAAAGTTCAGCCATAAAAACATAGTGTGGTCCTATCTAGGGTAAAGAAAGGACCAAAAACACTCTTCCAATATAATCCAAAACACTTCATATGCTGGCACACATCAACCCAAGTCGGCAACAAGGAAACGTGTAGATGAAACTTGAAGCACATAACTAGTCGGCCCAAAAACATAACTTCAATAGAATTTACTCAATGTGGTTCTAATCAAGATGGGTTAAGAGCCAAATACACCTTAACACAACTTCATATGTTGATGCAAACCCTCAAGCACAAAGCAGAAGCAAGATGACAAGCCTTGTCGACCAAATATCCACAAATTACCCAAAAGAACAACTTAAATACAATGCAACACCAAAAGAGATCAACCATAGCTATGTAGACCACAAAGGGATGTTCCTTGAATATCCAACATCTCTCAATACATATTTTATACTATCATGCCATCAATAGCTACTGTAATCCAAATAGGAACAAAGTACTTCTTGGAATCACAAAATGCACAACTATGAGATATAACATTAGCAAATCAACTTGTGGACCACTTCAACACATGAAATTGGAACTAAAGCATTGCAAAAATATTGAGAACACATTCACCAAGCCCCAAGAGCAAAGACATCAATGCAAATAAATGTGGAGAATTTTTCGTACCAATTCAAACACTGCCAACCTTTTGCAATTCACAAAAAACTCATCGGTAACACATTTGACCTAAAAAGATAGGAGTGCAACGTCCATAGAGCACAAACACTAAATACTAAACCACAAGACCACAACTCTAACAATGAAGGAATGTGGAGCATTCTCCAAATAGTCTTCACAACTTTCAGGAACATAACCTTTCGACAACTTGTGGAGGTCAAAATGTTCTTTCAACAACATATGCTTCATTAGGAACATCAATAGAGAGAATACAACATATTGTAGATCATCAGCACCACTTCTAATCCTCATCTTAATATATCATTATGAAATTGACTCTTGCTAATAGCAATTAAGTACTATACATCTTTGATTAATAGCAATTAAGTATTGATCATCTACACCATGGTTTTACTGATGTGCCTCTCAACCCTCCTTCCTCCTACCTTAGCTCATAGGGTGAGAAAAAGATGTATAAAAAGAATAAGTATATTAGAAGAAAGTCCAAGAAAATCCATGGCCCTTGTGTGGGTTGTATTCCTTTCAGTATTAGGAAGGTTTGATTATATTCCATTTAGCTACTAGGCTTGGAGCCTTCTATATGTATTTGTAAAGATTGATTTTCTAATTCTATTGGATGACTCCATGAGGATGAGATCCTCAATTATAACATCAAAGTTTGTATTAATATAAAATAAAGTTGTAAGAAGTAGATGGAACAAAAGCAATTTGATGTGGATTGTTCATTCTATTTTTTGTGATAAGTATAGATCTCTAGGATTTTATGTTATCTCATTCTTCATTGTGTTTATCTTGCTTGTCTCTCTCTTGTCTGATTTTTTAACTATGTTATAAAGTATTTGATGTAGCAGTTCTATGAATGAACCTTCTTGAGCCTTCTCAACTACTTTTTGAGGAAAATATGTTTGGATTGTTTTGTAAGACAACAGTCACACAAAAAGCTATACTTTTGGCTTAGGTATCAAGAATTTTTCCCATATCTTTGGATTGTTTTGCAAGACAATAGTCACATAGAAAAGTATATTTTTGGCTTGGCTATTAAGAATTTTGTTCCTATATTGTAAAATAATAGAAAAGATAATAATAGCATTCAGATGCCCTGTGAATTGGTTGATAGGTATGTATTTTTCAACAATCTTTCAATATAATATTTTGTTTTTTATTAGCGATAAAATAGGTTTTGAAGGGACCCCAAAACCATTTACAAAAAGAGCAGTTGAAGCAAAAGAAAATTATGAGCAAACATCAACCAAAAAAAAGCATGCCATTAGCACTACAACAACCAAAAAGAAGGACAAAAGTAGTAGCACTACATATTCTTGAGGATATTTGTAGCTTCCATGTCTCTTGCCGCAGTCTTCTGATAATCATCCATAGATTCAAGCATATCTTTACTAGGGGCCCCAACCTACACTTTGTTCTTGTTACACATTCTAGCACTAGGTCCAACCACATTAACCTCACTAATCAAAACATTTTGCACCCCAACAACTCTATCAACAAAACCATATTCCTCCATTTGCATACCACCGACACCAGCATCCTCACCAAGATTCATCTCGCATTTCTTGACCAAATCAACAGGAGTGGAGATACCCACAAACTCATAATTCATAGCAATCCCCTCCCCACCCTTCACCATATTTGCACTAATCCTTTCCCACTAGACTTCCAGGGTTAGGATTCTTTCTTTGAACATATTTTTCATCTTCACCGTTTGTTCAACAACAATCCTTAGAGACTCAAACAGTTCATCAACTTGATTCTGAACTGAGGAATCACTCACTTTACTCACTGCCTCCCTAAGCCTAACATTGTTCATGTTGAGTTCATGAAACACTCATTTAAACAATTTAAACAAAGACATGGATCCCTCCTTATCCATCTCTAAAACATTGTAAACTTCCTCATAGTCAAAGTTAAAAATATCTTTACCCACGACAACATCCTCTTGGGAGAAACTCACCTTATCCTAACTAATACCAACCTCCTTACCTTTACCTTCAGCCACCGACATCTGCATTTTTTGGATTGAAATGGAAATTTCCTCAACAATAGGCCTCCTTTTGTTATGTACCTCCACATCCACACCCAGAGAGTTCAAGGTGCACAACCCACCATCCAACTTCACAAGAGAAGCATCATGTATGTCCACCATTTGGCTAGCCAACCTAGTCACCATTTTCTTATTACTACCCTCCATCTGACCTTGCTTCCTTTTGGTTCCCAAAATAGGAGATGACACTTCACCAACAATAGGAATCCTATCCTTGAGGATAGTAGAAGGGGCAACATGCTTAACTTTCCTCAACATGTTTGCAGCCTTATCCTCACTATAGGTCTCATAGTCCTTCTGGATAGGACCCAAGGCCCCTTTATCAACCTTACCCACATTAGGAGGTTGTGAGAACACTTCCATGGAAGCCTGAGAGTCTGATACATAATTCGTGTCCTCCTTTGTTTCAGACTCCTCATTCAGAACTTTTGTCTTCTTCTTCCCTTTCATAGAGACTGGCTCATCTTCAAAAGCAATTTCATAATCCTCTATCAACTTCTTTTGCTTACCCTTAGGAGTAATAGCTGGTAGCTTAGAGACCTCAAAGGCTTTAGCATAATCTGAGATAAGCAAAATAAGGCCCACATGCAGCACTAGATTCTTAGGGTTCTTTTTGTGGTCCTTCAAACCACACTCCAAAGAGGCCAAGAGATAAAAAGGAAAATAAATTTTCTTCTTGTGGCGAAAATGGTTAAGGAGAAAAAAATGGTAGGCATTAACAACAGAAAAATGGCCTTCAAGAGTTATATACCTCATTAATTCCTCTGCTACATCCCCCCAAAGAGCTTTAAGTGATCTATGCTAGTACCCTCCACTCTTCACCATCTTCAAATCTTGCTCTTCAGTTCCCTTAAAAAAAATCTCCATGGAAGCCTTAGATTCTTTCTTGTCCTTGTACACCTTCATCCCTTCCATAGAGAGCCCAATAATGTTAGCAATAAAATCCTCATTAGCATCAAACTCAACTCCCAGTCTCAAAACCCTGTTGTTGCAACCCTTAGCAAACAAGGCAGTAGTCTGTGAATTGTTACCATGTAGCCTTTCTAGATAAGGCATAAGCCCACCTTTCTCTAGGATACCCCACACCTCCTTTTTCTTAACAACGTCGTAGGAGAAAGGTTCCACATGATTTCTATCACCTCCCATGGCCCCAAACTTAGCATAACTTAGAAGCTTTAGGACCTTGCAGACTATAAGAAGAATTCTCAAGAAGGAGAACCAAAAAATGCCCAGAATCCATGTGGCAATGGTATTAAAGGAGAGGGGAATTATGAACCTAGGGAACCACCCCATACAAAGATCAAAGGAAATACCATCAGCACAATCAAAATACAACTCACCATTACACCATATAATTATCTACCACGTGAAGATAGTCATATGATCACTGATCATAATGAGGCGAACATCCAGATTAGCAATTTTGAACATCATGATTTAAACAAGCAATGGCCTCCAAGGGGAGGGGATCGTTAACATCCCACTCCCTAGAACCCTTCACACCAATGTTAGCGAAAACATCAACTAAACCATTTCCTTCTACGATATGAAAGCAATGCTCATCACAGGGACTTTAGGAGGCAAGAAACTCCCTTGAGATTGTTAATAATATTGATTGGAATCCCCTCCAGCTACACCTGCTTAACTGAGACCATGCTGAAGCCATGATGGCTGCAACCCACTTTTTAAGTGGGACTGTTTAGGACCCTGAGGGAGATACCCGTAGAAATGAACCTACCATTACAGTTTCTTAACACTCCCCCACATCTAGTAGGTCCTAGATTACCTTTAGCGGCTCCATCAAAATTAAATTTCACCCTCCAGTAGGGGAGCTTTCCAAACAACACCATCTCTAGAGGCTTTCCCTTTTGTGAGAGGGATGGAAATATTGCAAGGAAACTTCCACTTTTGTGCAATAGAAATATCAATTGAACTAAGTGTTACCCTCAGACCATTCTGGAAAGAAGCCCTAGAGACAAAATTCTCCTTGATAGCAGCACAAATTGTATTGGCCACAAAGATAGCAAGAAGAGCCAAGATTCTGAAAATCATGTTATTACTCTCCAGCTATATACCCGAAGAAATGTGAGGAAGACAAAGAGACCATAGAAAGAGCAAGGCGGGATTGGAGGAAGGTCCCATCCATTAAGACCACACTTCCCCAATCGAAGAAGGGAACACCCAACAAAGATTCCAAAGAGAAAGAATATGGGCCCAAATTTCTCTAACAAATCTGTAACCAATCAACAAGTGAAAGGAATTCTTAGGATCCTCTTCACAAAGAAAGCATATGTTAAGCATCACAAAACCTCTCTTGACCAAATTATTAGTAGTTAAGACCTTATTTTGGTAGAATAGTTAGAAGAAAAAAGTAACTTTAGGAATTAATTTAGAGGACCACAGGGAAGCCCAAAAAGGAGTTGGTCCAACAAAAGAAACTTGAAGATGAAAAGCCAAGGAGACAAAAAGTTTTCCATTAGAAGAAGGTCTCCACACAATTTTATCAACAGGAGCTCTAGAGGGAATATGAACAGTCGACAAAGCATTAAAGAGAACCACCATCCCTGGATCCAATTCATGCAACCTTTTCCAACACCATCCTTCCATATAATAAACAAAAAAAAAATCAACCCTCTGTACACAAATGTCCATGAATGGGAGAGCCAACGGTTCATATTTTAGAGGCCTATTACCAAATCAACTATCTTCCTAGAACAAAATTTTCCTGCCATTTCCCAACTACCACTAGAGACCCTTAGAAACAATCCTATGAGCCTTTAGCAAACAATTCCAAAGAGTTGACCCAAATTAAGGGGAAAAGTTTGACAACAGCAGGTCCCTTATACGATCAACCCCAAGAAGATATTTTCTCAAGGAAATTTTAGCCCATTCACTCTTATCCAAAATTAGGTTCACAATTGCTTGCCAAGGAGGGCCAGATTAAAATCTATGATTTTATGAATTCCAAAACCATCCACCTTTTTGGGCCTGTAAACATCATCCCAAGAAACCAAATGGATTATTTTCTTATCCTCAACCCTAGTCCAAAGGAAATTTTTTTGAATTCCTTCTAGCTTATCAACAAATTTTCTTGGCATATAAAACATATTGAGAGCATAGATAGGGAGATTTTGAAAAGTAGACTTAATTAGTTGCACCTTCCTCACTTGACTCAATAGCACACCCTTCCATCTGGCCAGTTTGGAATTGAACTTATCAATCAAAATCCTCCATAAGGACTCGGGACCACATTGGAGCTTAGAGGGAGGCCCAGATAAGACGTTTGAAGCTCACCAATCTACCACTGCAGGATTCTAGCAATTTTCATCTGCCTATGGTCAGGAGTGTTAAAGAAGAAGATAACACTTTTGGGTAAGCTAACCTTCTGCCCCGAAGTAGCCTCATATTTTTGCAAAATAAGTTTAATAGCTCAGGCTCCCTTGATAGACAACTCCCCAAGCATGAGAGAATCATCAACAAATTATTGATGGGAGCAAATAAGATTACTAGAAGAAGGGGATTGCCCAGAAATTAAACCGATATTAATAAATCTCTGGATAAGGTGTCCCAACAATTCCACCATGATAATAAAAAGAAAAGGAGATATAGGATCTCCTTGTCACAAACCTCTCAAGCAGTCAAAGAAAGGTGAAGGAGAACCATTGACAAGTACAAAGAACCTTGGGGTGGATATATGCTGGAGAATAAGGACCACCATTTTCTCCCCAAAACCAAAAGCTTTAAGAATCTTAGAAAGGAAACCCCAATCAACTCTATCATAAGCTTTGAGCAGATCAAGCTTCAGGATAAAACCAACATGCTTATTAATAGATAAGGAGTGAATATTCTCATGGATAGTAAGGATGGAGTCCAAAATTTTCCTACCTACCACAAAACCATTTTGTTGAGGAGAAATGATAAGAGGAAGAACCTTATGCAATCTAACCGCCAACACCTTAGAAAAGATCTTGTAAATTGAATTACACAGGATGATGGAGTGAAATTCCTCAAAGGAGGCAGCACTTGGTTTCTTGGGAACAAGAACAATAAAAGAGGAATTTAATTCCTTCAAAATATTTCCACTACCAAAAAAATCCTTAGTAGTTTCCACAACATCCTTGGCAATAATGTCCCAAAAGGACTGAAAAAAGAACATCGGAAAACCATCAAGCCTCGAAGCCTTATTACCCTCAAAAGAGAAAACAACACTTCTAGTTTCCTCTGCCAAAGGAATGCACACCATCTTCCTATTAATATCTTTAGAGATGACATGAGGGATGTCCCCAAGAAGATCCTCTTGACACCCCAGGTCCAAATCCCCTTCCATCGAAAGCAAGTTAGAAAATAAGAAGATGTCACTTGCTGCAAATCAACATCCTTCTCCAACACCTGATTGTTGTAATTAATAGTATTAATATGATTTGGAGCCCTATGTTTCAGAGTAGAGAGGTGAAAAAACCTTGTGTTTCTATCCCCACTTTTCAACCACATAATATGAGATTGCTACTTCCAAAATTACTCCTCCTTAGCAACAATATTATGCAATCTTGAAAGAAGAATATTCTCCTTCAAAGCAAGAGCTTGATCATACCTGGTAACTTGGATGGATTTTTGTAAAACCAGAAGCTCCCAACTAACCTCCTCTTTTTCCAAAAGAATGTGACTGAACGCAGACCTATTCAACTTCCTGATATTATTCTTTACATTGGCTAGATTTTGGGCTACTCTATACATAGCATTCCCATCCACTTGAATGTCCCACCACTCATTAACTAGATTTTTAAGGTCAGGATGACAAGTTCACATTTTCTCAAATCTAAAGGGAAATTTCTTCTTCCTTCCCAAAAGATCCATTGAAAGAGACAGAAGAAAATGATCCAACCCTAGCCTTGTCAAAGCTGAGAGCGAATAAGAATAAGAGACAAGCCAATCAGGGGTGATAAGGGCACGATCAAGCTTAACCTAAATAAGAGCATCTCCCACCCTTTGGTTAGACCAAGTGAAATAGGCCCCTTTAAGATCCAAGTCAAGGAGAGCATTATCATTAATGAGGTTCATAAGATCATCTCTATTGTCATATGTAGTCTACAAACCTCCTAACTTATCAGCATCATGTAGGGGCATATTAAAATCCCCTATAACGAACCAATTGACAATAGGATGCATCATTTTGAAGGATCTTAGATTTTCCCAGAGCTTTTTCCTGACACTCTTACTATTAGGGGCATATATATTCAAAAGAGACCAAGAGAACCTATCCCACATATTAAAAAATTAGGTGGCCACATGGTTACAATCATGGAACACCTTAGTCCTCTAAACCAACTTAAGATTCCAAAAAGTAACAATCCCTCTGGAGGCACCAGCCACCTCAGAGTAATGCATACCACATTCCTTAAAAAGCTTATGCTTAAGTTTAGATAATTTCTCCATACCCATTTTAGTTTCTTGAATTAAAACAATATCAGTCTGATGATCTCTTGCTATATTAGCAAGAAGATCATGCTTATGAGGGTGATTTAACCCTCTCGTATTCTAGGATATGATCTTCATAAGATTTTATGGGAGGTGCTCTTGGAGCACATCTCCTGCAATGTTCTTTGTGTTCCATCAACAATGTCCATTCGACTCTCCTTATCCCTGGTTACATTTGAAGGAGAATGACCTCTACCTCTCGGCTTCGACCCATAGTCAGTCCTTTGCCTGTTTCTAGTAACAACTTCGAGAGAGGGAAAATGTTTCTTTATGTTTCTACCTTTAACAAGAATGAAAGGAGGGTTGTCAAGATCATCAATATCCCCAATATCCTTTGCTTCAAATACCACCTCCAACCCCTCAGCGTTTGAACAATTCTCCTGTGGTAGTTTTACAATCCCACCACCAAGAGCCCGTGACAGAGGGGAACCCAAACCCTCATCCAAAGACCCCTTATCTTCCACCAAAGTCTCTAACCTAACCTCATCAAGAGACTCCACCATATTAAGAGTAGGGGAGGGAATATAATCCTCACTACCTTGCTCCTGCTCTACATTAATCCTTTTCATATCCCCATGGCCCTCATGAGACCCAATATTCTCACCAACTACCATTTCCACTTCCACAGGTTTCTCAGAAACCACAACCGCCTCCCCACTAGGAACAAACTCCCCTTTTTCCATAGGCTCTAAAGATGGCACTTTAGGGGCCTTCTCCTTTTCCTTCCATTGTTTAGTGTATTACTTCGACATTTTAAGGGGACATTTCTTAGCTTAGTGGCCAGCTTTCTTGCAGTGGAAACAGGAAAAAGGAATTGACTCAAATTCTACCGCTTGCTCTTATACTCCAAACTTGGAATTGATCTTCACCACAGAGGGCAGGTTAGTTGATTGTTCCACATTAACACAAAATCTGGCATAAACAAGACACTTCTTGGAAATCATCATTTGATCAATCGACAAAAAACACCCAAAGGTACTCACTATCCCTTTGAACACTTCCTCATCCTAGAATTCAAGAGGGAGACCTATAAGTCTCACCTAGACCGGTGCAACTGAGAAGGAACACGAGTTAGGATTGAAGCCAGGTTCCCACCTTTTTAGCATCAAATAAGACTTTCCAATGAACCAGGGACCACCTGTCAAAGCCACCAATAAATCAACTTCACAGTTGAACATGAAGTTGAAGAAACCTTTGGCCATTGCAGCCACATCAACCTGTCCCTTCGATCTCCAGCAATTCAGGGAAAACTTGTGAACCAACTCGATATGAGGACATGGTCCAACAAATTTCCCCAGCAAAGACATGTCCATATTCGACACTTTTTTCAAATATATATATTTTGTCAATATAATATTTTGTTAATATTCTTCAAATATATATATATATATATATTTCAATAATTTTTTCATCTGTTAACATATAAATTTTTAGGCAATATTCAGATTATATATTCAAGATTTAATTTTAAGAATAATATTTTAAAATGATTATTAATTAAAAATATAGATAATACTTTGAATTTAATGTTTTATATTACACATGTTTTTTCTTTGATGAAGAAAGAAGTTAAATAATTCACATTTGTTATTTTTTGGAAACATATTGATCATTTGAATAAAAAGTATTAAAATAATTTGTAAAAGGTTGAATGTTTACAATGAGCGAACATAGTAACAAATATTGCACTCATTGACGTCAATTCTTTAGACAACTCTTGACTATCTCCCTTGTCTTTTGTTTCCCTCTAACTTTCATTTTTTTTCCTTTTATTTTAATATCTATTATAAATATATACTTTTAAAAAACTTATTTGTTCTTATCCACAAGAAAATTGTGCAATATTTATGGTTAAGGGAATGAACTAACTAAAAAGCATTCCTAGGTGAGAACACTTGTCAAACATGTAATGTGCTAATAAATTTGAAGATAAACATTATTTCCTTCTAACTATACTTGTAACAATGTGAGAATCAAATTCACTCAATTTCATAAACTCAAATAATTTGCAATATTTTAGACAAGAAATGCAACTCCATTTTCTATATATGCAAGTTGATTTTAGAAAAAAAATGTATATATGAATAAAATTGTTGTAAACATCTAATCAACATTATACTCCATCAACACCACAACTTTGAGTTGTAAATGTGACTTAGCCCTCTTAATGTACCAAATATTTGAACAAATACATAGATATTCTTCAATGAAACATTGACTTTAAAGTAAACAAATAGGACAACCTTATATTAGATCTAAAACAATCTCAATTAAATGTGAACATAATAAAATATATTAAATAAAGTAATATTAAATGTTTATCCTCTATCAAATTCCCTATCTATAACATAAGAAAACTCAAGAAGCTTATGTCCAAATCCTAATATAAATATTAAGAATCATTTTTCATAAAATTATAAAGATACAAAATGTGGGTGATCAATAAGTAGAATCTACTCTAATAAATATACTCAAGATTGTTTACTACCCATACAATCAAAAAAATCCTTGTTATGGAGTTAGACCTTACTCTTGCCAATTGCATTTCCTTAAATTTTCAAAGTTTTTTTCATTAAACACATTTTGTTCGTATCCTTCAATCATTCCAATCCATTAGACCGCATCTCATTGAGACACTTTTTCATATAGTTCATGTGTTCACAAATTGTATACTTGTCTATTAATGCACTTTCAACAACATGGGACAAAGAAATATTTTTTATTATTTTTAATAGAATTTAATCACTTGTTCTAAGGCTTCTATTTTCACATAAGTGAGGAGGGTGCTAGATAAGGTTATGGAATCTAGATTTACACCTTACAGTTGTATTTAACTAAAATTTGGATTTTAATGTATTTTGTATAAATCTAGATTATGATAAATCACATAAAAAATGATAATATAAAGATTTTAATGAAAGAATTCACAACATATTCTCCAAAAATATAAAGGAAACTATAAGAAAAGTATTTGTATCCAACATAAAAATTAAAAAAAACATAATAATAAATATCACAAGATATTTAGAAATGATATTAATATTCTCAAAAAAAAAAGAAGATTCAAAGTGTAACTTCAAATATAACTTTATAGGTAGCTTTTTTCTAAGCTCAAACCCTCTATATATATATATATATATATATATAAAATTATACCCTGCTTCATAACCATTGAGTAAGTATGATAAATATAAATATAATTTTGATAATATCCATAAAACTCAAGTCTTTTGAAATAGTAAAGTCTAAACATTATAAATGATAGAAATATTTAATCATTACTTATGATCTTAAATTTGACAACTTGAATGACTATCAAATATGTTTGTATTGCTAAGTCTTGGCTAGTGTCTTCTTTATTGAGATTTACATGTTCAATGATAATCTTCAAATTCTATCAACATTTATTTTATTGCTTCCATATCTACACCTTACAAATATCTAGAAAAGAAGTAATAAGAAGTATATACACTTGAAATTTGATGAGATTTCACATGCCTTTTGGTTTCATATCTTTCAAATTATTTAAATATAAACTTCATACCAACCAATTTTTCTAAAGAAGAGGAATATCTTGTTGTTGTTTCTCTTATTGGTGTTTCCATCAATGCCAAAAGGGGACATTGTTGCACGTATGTTGTAGGTGTTGTCATTGATGTCAACAATATGGAGTTTGTTGATTGTCATTGATGTCAACAATATGGAGTTTGTTGATTGTCATTAATGTCAACTGTATGGGGTTTGTTGATGATGTTGTCTCTAATGTCAACAAAGTAGCAATGTGTGGTTGGTTTCATATGTTGCATTAGGAAGGATGTCATGAGTTACTATAACAGATGTTTCTTGTTGCTCATGAATGTGTATATGATTCTATGAATGTTGCATTCATTGTCTGTTGTTGTAATTTGTATAGAAGAACCCCTTACAATCAAGGGCTCGGGAAGGTGCTATGAAAAGCTCTAGAGAATGCTTCACATTCCTTTGCATCTTAATATTTAGTCATGTGGTTTAAAGGATAGATAAAGTCAAGTGCGAATCATGTGTGTTTGAGTTGTCAGATCATATATGTTTTCACAAAAGTTTTCTGAGTAAGAAAAGTGAAGATTGTACAGTTGCAGTCTTGGAAGGTTCTAAGAAATGCTCCACATTTCTCCACTATTGTTGTGGCCTTGTGGTTTGGAGGAAGTGTTTATCATGTATATATATATTGACTCTCCTTGAGTTTCAGTTATTGTAGTGTATTGCAAGATGAGCTATCAAAGTAATATCTCAAGATTATTCTATCTAAGTTTGTGATAGATACTGGTCTTTATCTATTTTCTTGCACCAACATAATGATACATAAAGTTGTAAAAGAAGGGCATTGAAATATTCTTGAATATCATTTGATGCTTGTAATCTAATCCTTGTGATGTTATCTTGTCTCTCTAGTACTACTTGAGGTTTAGAGGTAATATTTTGAGGGTTGAGTGTTTGTTGGGATGACTTAGTATTCTAAGTTATTTGTGTCAAGTTTGTGTGGTGTGCGCCAAAATAGGGATGCATGCATATTTGAAATAGGTATTGCTTATCTCCTAGTTTACAGCATATTGGATTTTCCCTTTCCTATAGATTTTTTGGAGCCAACTCAATATGGTCATTCCACGTTTCATGTTCATACATTTCAGGATGGGCGACAAGGAGAAAATTTGTATTGCTTACGGAAGGTATAAATGTAAGATCAAGTGTGTGATCAAGATGTGCAAGCGTTCAATGTGTGATCAATGTAATTTGGTGATAGCAATGTGATGAAGGTGGAGTAATGTGTGTGAATTTTCAAAAAAGTGTTTGATGCATGGTAGAGGTAGTGAGCCAAAAGCGGGAGATTTTAAGTGGTGTGCAAAAGGTAGTGAGCTAGCCAAATTGTGTGAGTGCTAGAGGCAGTGAGTTGGAAGGAAAAGTGCAAGTATGAATACCAAAGGCAGTGAACCAAAGGAAAAGAGGTGTAAAAGTGTTGAAGGTAGCGAGCTGGAAGTAGCAGAAATGTTGCGGTTTTGATTTGTCATATGATTCTTCAAAGATTTGTATTCAAAGGTTGTAGCCACATTTTGTAAGTGAGTAGAGATTTGTAAACTTCCTTAGGTTAAAGACCTTAAATCTTTTGTAACTGTTGATTCATTTATGAGGCTAGATTTGGATAGTAGCTCCAAGTAGCTTTTTTCACCGTTGTTTTTCCCTTGTTTGGTTTTCCACATAAATCTAGTGTTATGGTTCTATGCTCTTGCTTTGAATGCATTATCTGATTAAGCCAGTCTTAAGTTTTGATTGATAAGTTGAAATTGAATTGATTTAAGGGATATATTGATTCACCCCCCTCTTAATATATCTATATTTTCTAACAATTGGTATTGGAGTTGAGTTCCTTGGTGTCGCCTAACAACTCAAGGTAGATCTTGGTTTAGAACACATGGCTCAGAAGGAGTCCTCTCTAAGGTATTGTAGTTTGATGGAAAAAATTATGCCTTTTGGAGTGTAAAGATGGATGCCTATCTCACATCACTTGGTTATGATTTTTTAGAGTTACCAAAAATTATTATGTTGAACCTTCTCATCCTATCACTAATCCAAATGCAAAAAGGGGATCATGAGAATAATGCTAAAGCAAAGAATGCTATCCTAAGTGAGTTAGAAAATTTTGAATCTATCAAGGTAGTACAATGCAAGACTAAAAAGAAGATATGGGATAAGCTCAAGAATCTCTATGAAGGTAATGATAGTGTGAAGAAAGAAAAATTTCAATCTTTCTAGACATTGATCATATCACTTGATGAAACAAGAAGAGAACATAGCTAACTATCTGCTTTGGGTAGATGAAGCTATGAATGGAATCAAAGGTCTTGGAGAAGAAAAAACTAACTCTGTGGTAGTAAAGAAATTTTTGGGAACTCTCCCTTAGAGGGTTGACTCAATTTTTTTTGCAATTGAAGAAGCCAAGGATTTTACAAAGCTTACCATGGAAAAAAAATTTGGATCCCTCACAAACTATGAAATGGGGAATGAAGTTTAGAGTACACACAAAAGAGAAGATGCATTCAAAGTTATGAAGAAAGAAGAAGCAAACTTTGTGAGAAATCTGAAGAAAGAATCAAGAAAATAAAAAGGTAAATTACCATTCAAATGCTTTAATTATGGTAGAATTGGTCACTATGATTCTAAATTTCCTTTTAAAGAAGGTGAAAGTAGCAGCAAGGATTTGAAGAGAAACAATTTCAAGAAGAATCTTCTCTCTAGAGAAGAATACTGCTCCTCAAATGAAGTATACCACTATACATTAGAAGATTATGGAGATGAATCCCTTTTCATGGCCTCTAAAATTCAAGTAGATATGTGGATGAAGAGGAAGGTGAAGTTAATTTTGAAGGTGAACTTGTTTCTTCTCCAGAAGATCTAGATTGTGCAAGGAAAGAGAACAAAAGACAAAAGGCCTTGATTGAAGCCAAAATAAGAGAATGTGAAAAGCTTGAGAAGGAGATCTTGCTACTAAAAAAGGAGTTAGAGAAAGCTATGACTAGAAATTAGGAAACTGATATTAGACCAAAAGAAAGATTTCATCATGCAAGTAAATCCTCCATAAACAAGTTTAATCATGTATTTTTTGGTTACTATTTCATTTGCAATAAGTATGGACATAAAGTTATAGAGTGTAAATATGAAATTATGGATAGAATAAATTTTGTGAGTAGAAATTTTCTTACCTCTCTAGTGGATGTCTATGTGGCATATCAAATCTACAACAATGTTGGGCATATATAACAATTTTTTGTAATATTGATTATACAAAATAAGAAACTCAAAAAGGTAGATGATGCTAAGCAAGTCAATGAAAGAAGCAAAGAAAATTCAATGGTTGTTCAAACAACATTTAATGCTCAAAAAAAATTAAATCTCTAGATAATTGATAGCAGGTGTTCAAGTCACATGATTAGTGACAAGAGAAATTTCATCAAGTTGGTCAAGTGGAAGGGCAGTTCAATAAAGTTTGGAGATAATTCATTGGCCAAGATCTATGGAAAAGGCACTGTAAGATGGAAAATATAAGATTGAAGATGTTTTCTATGTTGAATGTATCAATCAAAACCTTCTCAATGTAAGTCAAATGTGCAAAAAGGATGCAGTCTCTTATTTAATGAGCAAGGATGTGAAATTAGAAAAGCAAAGTCTAGAATATTGGTGGTAAAAGGTTTAAGGACTTAAGGAAACTTATATAATATTAAAGGTGTGAATGGAAGAAATTTTCTTCTAGGAAAAAAAAATGAATTCTAGTTGTGGCATAAAAGGATGGGACACATCAACTTTTATAACCTTGTGAAGGTTAGATCCATGCATGTAGTGAGAGGAATGCCAAGGATTGTCAAGCCTACAAGTACCATGTGCAAAGAATGTCATATTGGGAAGCAGATAAGGATAAAGTTTAAGACTAAAGAGTATTCTACTACAAGACCTATGGAATTAATTCATACTGATCTATGTGGACCTAGCAGGACAAAGATTTTTCAATGTGAAAGTTATTTCATGTTAATTATTGATTATTTCTCTAGAATGACATGGGTTACACTCTTAAAAGAAAAATCAGAAGCTTTTAGTAGATTTAAGATCTTTAATTCAATGGTTGAGAATAAAATGAATGATAGAATCAAGTGTCGATGGTTAGAAAAATGTGGTGAGTTCACATCAAGTGAGTTTTAAGAATTTTGTGAAGAGCATGGGATAAGGAGAAATTATTTTGTTTCTAGAACTCCTTAGAAGAATGGATTAGTAGAAATAAATAATAGAATAGTTCAAGAGATGGCCAAAACAACATTGAATGAAGCTAAATTATTTGATGTGTATTGGAAGGAAGTAGTTCATACTAATGTCTACATTCTCAACAAAGGTTAGTTAAGGGTGGATAGCACAAAAAATCCCTTTGAGATTTGGTATGGGAGATCGACTATAGTTAAATATTTCAAAAAAATAGAGGTAGATGCTTCATTAGAAGAGATGAAGAAGTATTGGGAAGGTTTGTTTCAAGATAATATGAAGGAACCTTTCTTGGGTATTCAACTAGAAGAAAATCCTATAAATGCTACAATAAAAGATTGAGGAAGGTGGTTGAAAGTGCATATGTCAAAGTGGATGAAAAATTTCATCAAAGTACACATGAGAAGGAAGACCATTGGACTGATGAATCTACCTACACAAAGGAAGAAGAAGAATTTACTGAAAAAGAGGAAGCTTATGAGAAAGTCCCCAAGGCTCCTGCCAAGTATGTTCAAAGGAATCATTCAAAAGATTAGATCATTGGAGATAAGAATGAAGGACTGCAAACAAGAAGAAGGTTTCCAAAATCAAATGAACAGGTGAATTTTTATTTGTTGTTAAGAATAGAGCCAAAGAATTTTGTTAATTCCAACAAAGATGAAGGATGGATTCAAGCTATGGAAGAAGAGATAAATCAGATTGAGAAGAATCAGACTTGGGAATTGGTTCCAAGACCTACAGAAAATAATATAATAGGAACAAAATAGGTATTCAAGAACAAATTGAATGAAGATGGAGAAGTTGTGAGAAACAAAGCAAGACTGGTATGCAAAGGATATTCATAAGTGGAAGGAATTGACTTAGAAGAAACATTTGATCTAGTAGAAAGAATGGAGGCCATTAGAATTTTTCTTACATTTTTTGTTCACAATAACTTCAAATTTTACTAGATAGATGTGAAGTCTACTTTCTTGAATTGTGAGTTAGAAGAAGTATACATAGAACATTCTGATGATTTCAACTTTTACCAGATCTAGAAATGGTATGAAAACTTAATAAGGCTTTGTATGGTCTCAAACAAGCCCCTAGGGTTTGGTATGTAAGGTTGGACAAATACCTGATTCAACAAGGATTCAATAAAGGTATTACAAACAATAATTTATACATCAAAGTAGAGGATGAAAATATTATAATTGTTGTGGTATATGTTGATGATATAATATTTGGAGGCAATAATAAAATGTTTAACAAGTTTTTTGAATAAATGTGGAAGGAATTTGAAATTTTTATGGTAGGTGAGTTGCCTTTCTTTCTTGGACTTCAAATTGTACAATTAGATAATGGAAATTTTATCTCTCAAGAAATGTATGTTAATGAAATGCTAAAGAAGTTTGGTATGGAATATTGTAAACTAGTGAGTACTCTAATGGTAATTGGTTTCCATTTGAGTAAGGATGATGTGTCACCTAAGATTGATTAGACTCTATATAGGTCCATGATTTAACTGCTTCAAGGCCTAATATTATGTAGGTAGTTTTCTTGGTTGCAAGGTTTCATGTTGATCCAAAAGAAGCTCATATGTAAAAGAAATCAAAAGGATTTTCAAATATTTGAAGAGCACTCTAAACTATGTATTGTGGTATCAAAAGAGTAATGAATTTTCCTTGAGTACATATATTGATGCTAATTAGGTCAGTAGTGTTGATGGAAAAATAAGTACCAGTGGTGGAGCTTTCTTTCTGGGAGATAGATTGGCCTCTTAGTTTAGTAAGAAGTCGAACTTAGTGTTCTTATCAATAGAAAAATCATAATATATTGTTGCGGCATATTATTGCACCCAAGTGTTGTAGATGAAGCAAAATTTGAAGGATATTAAGGTGATGTATGATAAGCCTATTCCAATTATATGTGATAATACAAGTGTCATAAACATTTCAAAGAATCCAATTATGCATCCAAGAACCAAGCATATATCTATCAAATATCACTTTTTAAGAGATAAATTTGTTGATCACGAAGTAAGATTGTGTTGAACACCCAGAATACTGAGAGAGGGGGTGAATCAATATTCCCCAAAATTCATTAACATACATTCAAAATATCTGATTTAACTTGCAAAAATGGAAAGGAACAATTAAAGCATGCATCACAAAATTCAACACAAGAACACTAGATTACATGGAAAACCATTGAAAGGGAAAAACCACATTGAGGATTAGCTCACAATATATTATAACTAGTTACAATGGACTGCATATTGGAGGACTCATTGTCCAAGGACTCGTTGCTTAGAAAGAAAGGCCCACTGCCAAGGGCTCACTACCCAAAGGACTCACTACCTAGAATAGAAAAGAGAATAGAAGAATGGATCACTACTAAATTTTGAATTGCTAACAATACATCTGCAACATGCTGAAATATAGTTCCAATTAAGCTCAAAAAACTAACTTTACACACTTCATACTTTACCAATAACACCTTTCGCACTTCACTCTACATCTTATCTCACACACAATATCTACATCACCATCTCTCACATTTCCTCATTTCACTCACATTGAATTGAAATTCTATATATATGTATATATTTTGCAAACACTCATATCATCAATTAGGTTAGCCTAATTGGATGAAACATGTAACACCATAACCTGTCGGCTAAAAAATCCAACCCACATACCTTGAAGAAGAAACCAAAATGTTTTCTTCACAAAAATAGGTTGACATGACCTATAATTACTCCCATCATTGTGCTCCTTTCATAATTCAACTCTACACGACCCCAAAACCCTTAGGTCAACACTGCACAACAAAACTAGTGGAGCAACAACTGAATGAACCAACTGTTCATCGATAACTCGACATATAGATGAAAAAATCACTTTCTAATTGGAGTGTATGCACTTCTGACATCCTCAAAAACTTCCTCAAAACTGCATAGCATAATAATAATCTATAGTGGAATGTAAAGCATTCCAATATGCACTCTACACCTGTAACTCTGCTTCTACTAAGCCCGATATTTTTTCATCAATATCTTCAATTATGGAAGACATGCAACCCTGAAGCTTTGGATATAGATACCTTCAATACATAACATTATTAACTCAGAACCATATGATAATATTCTACAAATCAGAGCAATACATACCACAAAATTGTTGCTTTGTTACTTACTATTCTAGTCTAGGACTTAGGAAATTTTCACCAAAACACTTGGTCTTCTCCAGACTTCTCTGGACTATGTACATACAAATGCACCAGCACTTATACAATGGTTTTCCATCAATGACAACACCATATACTGTCATGTAAATACCATAAATATACTTTTCTGAGCTTAATTGGAACTGTATCTTCAACATGTTGTAGATGCATTGTATAAGACACCTTAACTAGATGAGGGTAAAGTACCATAATAAGACACCTTCAATTTTGCAAGATGTGCCTCCCAATATTTATTTTCAACCTCTCAATCCTTCTTCGAAAATTCAAGCATATGGCACTGATTTTCAAATTGAACATGGAGGTCTTCTCCTTCTTTTGGAGAACTAGGCACTAGATTATTTTGCACAATCTTCTCAACATCGGCTAAAACTTTAGTAAAATATGTAATTCTAACACTTACCATGTCTCGAAGATGACTATACTACATTATGATTTTCTCCTTTTGTTCCTACAATAAAAATAATTGACCACGTAGATTTTCAATTGTTGCTCTAGTAGCTCCATCACAAGGCTAGAGTATTATTGAGAGATAGTTTATCCTTCTTGAACGATGACGGGGAGAATCACTAGAGAGGGAAGTATATCCAAAAGAATCTAATGCAAATCCTAGCTCCAAGAACTCACACACACACTCACTAGATGTGTTTTCCTATTTATATAGATGTATGATTATATTATTTTCCTTATGCATCTAGTTCAAATAATGAGGGGCAATAACCCTCAACTTCTCCTAAAGATACTCAAATGTATCATTAGGAATAGCCTTAGTGAATATATTGGAAACTTGATCCTTTGTAGGTACATATTCAATCTCAACTTCATTCTCTGTAACCTTCTCTCTTAGAAAGTGATACCAAATTGAGATATGTTTTGTCCTTGAATGCATTACCAGATCCTTTGAAATATTGATATCACTTGTATTATCATAGAAGATAGAAATTGGTTCATCATATACCATCCTAGGTAATTTCCTTCAATGTTTTCCTCATCCACAACACTTGTGTGCAACAAGATGTTGTGGAAATGTATTTTGCCTCTGTAGTAGATAAAGACATTGAATCTTGCTTCTTGCTTAGCCATGATACCAATTTGGATCCAAGAAAGAATGCATCACCACTTGTACTTTTTTTGTCATCCACGAAACCAACCCAATATAAATCTGTGTAATCACTTAGAGTAAAATTAGTATCCTTTGGATACCACAAGCCATAATTCAAAGTGCCCTTCAAGTATCTGAATATCCTCTTCACTGCTGCAACATGTGACTCTCTAGGATCTTCTTGAAACCTAGCCACAGGACAAACTGCATGCATGATATCCTTTCTATTAGCAGTTAGATATAACAGTCCACCAATCATTGATCTATACTTGCTCTTATCAACCTTAGGAGATTCATCATTCTTGCTCAGCTTGCAAGCAGTAACCATAGGAGTACAAACCAGTTTAGAATCTTCCATTCCAAACTCCTTCAACATTTTATTGACATACTTAGATTGTGAAATGAAAATACCTTTGTCTATATGATTTATTTGTAATCCAAGGAAGAAATTCATCTCCCCACACATAGACATTTCAAACTCTTTCTGCATTTCCTCTACAAACTTCTTGCACATAGCTTCATTGCCTCCAAGATTATGTCATCAACATACAACCACAATCAAGATTTGATATTTTTCAACTTTAAAGTAAAGATTTCCATCTATAATAGCTTTATTGAATCCTTGTTGTATCAAATACCTATCCAACCTTGCATATCAAGCTCTAGGGGCTTGCTTCAATCCATATAATGTTGTTTTAAATATATAGACTATATTTGGTTTGTTTGATAACTAAAATCCTTTCAGTTGTTCTATGTATACCTATTCTTCCAATTCTCCATTCAAGAAAGTAGACTTCACATCCATTTGTTAAAATTTGAAATCTTTATGTGTTGCAAAATCCAAAAACATCTTGGAGACACTTAAAATTGTCTTGAATGATTTTACACACTTGAATCGGGTCACTAACATTGTTTCATCCTAAAATTCATCTTCTTTTCACCTGTTTAATTAAATAAGCCTAATTATTTAATTAAATGCATAATTTTCATCTATTAATCTAATTAATTTTAATTAGGTTAATTCGCCCCCTTTCATATTCACCTTTCACCTTGTTTAAATGAATAATAAAAATTATTTAATTTAAATAGTTTATGTCCTCTCATTTAATTGAATAATCCTAAATTATTGAATTAAATTTCATTCCCATCCCCTTTTCATTAAATAAACTAATTATTTAATGATCATCCTCATATTCTTCAACTTGCACAATTAAAACATAGTTTTAATTAGCTAATTACTAATTTTCCTCACCCATCCACTTGCATAGGGAATATTCCAAAGTAATATTCTTCTATTTGGCTCCAAAAAAGGAATATTCTTCCCTAACAAACTCTCTAACAAGCTTTGAAAGTGTGTTTTTTTGAATCATTGTGAGCCCTTGATGGTTTCTTTGATCCATGTGATCTTTGATTCTCATCCATTGATGAGAATCTTTGATCCATGTCTTCACCCTTGATTCCATCTTGACCATTGATTGATCCTTTTTATCTTGACCCTTGATTCTTCATTTTCTCTCCTATAAATACCTCACATTTTGACATAAATGGATCCACTTCCATCAAAGGAAAGTTATGCTACCCATTTGAATACTATCTTTATTCATACTTGCATCCATTATCAAGCTTTTTCATCCTTTTTATCCACTCATACCATCATTTTACCAATTTTAGCTTAGTTTTCAACAATGGAGTTCAGTTAATTGCTCATTTTATCTAAGGGATTGGGAAAGGGTCATTATTCCATATCAATACGACACCACTCTCCCAATGGGATAAAGTTTGGAGTTATAGATTAGGTTACTTTTAAGATTTCATGTTTATTTCATGCTTAGTTTAATGTTTTTTTAGTTTTCTAAAGCTTTTGAACATCTCATTGGGATTGTAGCTTAGGGGGTTAAATATAGCTTAAATTCTTTAGGATCTAATGTATTTATCCTATACTATGATTACAATCACATTTTGGCAAGGGTACTTCTAATAAATGAGCTAAGGCTTCATCTTGGTTAGCAACATCACATGACACTACCCTAGATGGCTTTCCCCTTGACATCGCCTACTTATTTGAGGATACCTCTATCTTTATGATAACCATGAAATCTTTCACCCCAAATGGCCAAACCACCGAATTAAGCCTAGTAGACCCCCAACTCATTGACTGGGACCAATGAGGATCACCAATTCTAGATATGTTCGAAAATGATGAAGCGATCTCAGAATTCATGGGACTCTGCAATAACTTAGCATGTGGGGATCATAAATCAGGATTTGATATAGAGCTAGACACACAGACGCACTATGGGGAGATGATTGAATCCCTCTGTCAAAAAATTGATGACATGAGAATAACATGTAGGTATTTAAGTGAAAACTACACCATGGCACTTTCAAATCGCAAAATAGTAAAAAGAATGTATGCATATGAAGGTGAAAACCTCTTTGAGGTGCCCAAGGATGATGGATTCAATCTCCCCCTTAGTGCAATGCATCCATAAAAATCAATAGAACTAGCAGAGAAGGCTACTCCAGTGAATGTAGGAATAAAGGAGGCACCTAAGATAACCTTTTATGTTGAATCATTATTAGATGAAGAACAAAAAAACTCAAAAATGTTCCTGAAAAAAAGAAGGGAAAACTTCACATGGTCCTACACAGATATGCTTGGTCTCGATCCTAAAGTAGTTGTGCATCACTTAGCAGTCTACCCTAAAGCAAAACAAGTGAAACATAAATTAAGAAAGATGCACCCTCAGATAGCACTTCTAGTTAAACTAAAGCTACAAAAGCTTCTTGAGGTCAGATTCATTTGACCAATCGACTATCCTAAGTGGGTTTCCAACTTGGTACGAATCTTCAAACCACTAGGGGCATCAGAATATGCATAAACTTCAAGGACTTGAACAAAGCATGTCCAAAATATGATTTCCCTCTTCCCAACATTGACAACATTATCAATCTAACCGTAGGACATGAAATGTTATCACTCATGGATGGATTTTCAGTTTATAACTGTAGACACCTAAAAATGACCTAGGCCTGCAAGCTTCATTTTTACCACTTTCGTCCTAGCATAAGTAAGACATTTAATTATGTCCTTGGTCCACATTCGACTATTGATTGAATAATTCATAATTATTTAATTAATTCATGTCCTTTGATTCCTTATGATTATTAAATAAATAAATTCTATTTATTTATTAAATACATCCTTAACTGTCTAAGTCTTTCTTTAATTAAATAAATTTCTTAATTTATTTAATTTCCCTTCTCCATTTAATTATCTTTGATTATTAAATAAATGAATTTCATGTATTTATTTAATACGCCACTAACTGTCTTAATTAAATAAATTGATTAATTTATTTAATTAATTAATCTTATCTGCTAAATTAAATAATTAAATTTAATTATTTAATTGCTAACTAATATTCTTCCCATTTTAAATAAATAAAATTATTTAAAATGTCATGTCAATCCTAACTGTCAGTCCTTTTTGATAAATAATCTGAAAAAGATTATTTATTATCTCTCGAAATCCATAATTTGAATTATTTTAATTCAAATTAGTAATTAATCTTCCAAAAATCAAGTAATCGGGCAGATTCTTGATTTTCCAAATCTTATCTTCAGTCCGAATCTTATCTCTTTGATTTTTTGAATCTTGCAAATCAGGCGATCTTATCTCTTTGATTTTTCGAATCTTGCAAATTAGGCAATCTTATCTTCTTGATTTTTCGAAAATCTTTATTTCTCTAATTAATTTCCTCATTTATTCTCCACCGTTGATCCGATTTTATTTTGACCGTTCGATTAAGGATTTTGCCCTAACCCTAATTAGGGATTCTTAAGTTTAATCTGGATCGTTCATTTCATCAATTTATCTCGTCCGTCCGTTCGAAATGGCCTTTTCTATAAAATGCCCTTTCCTTCTCATTTTTCATATCTTGACATTTTACGTAATTACTATAGGCATTTATTTACTCACTTATTCATTGTCATAGGCATTTGATTAATATTGGCATTTATTCTAGGCATAGGCATTGACTTTTAGACATTGGCAATAGTCATAGGCATATCAAATCCTTCGAATCTTGTTGTAGGGCTTAGGCATTTTAGATTGCTCAAAGTACAAATC